>WEKW01020383.1:125062-150733 GCA_013389905.1 Sula dactylatra
GCTCATGACCATGCATCTGTAATTTTTATTTCTTTTTCTGCTCAGGCTGAGCCAAAATCATACAGGTTTTTCAGGTTCTGTGGCAGATTTCAAATCACTTAAATTCACCCAGGGATAAAGAGAATCTTTGGTAAATCAGTTTAGGCCAATATTCCGGTCAGTAGCACAAAGAAGCAACTACAGTGATTGAGCTAAATTTCAGTGAGGATTTAGGCTTGGGTGGATCTGAAGCTTATTGAAACTTGGAGAAAGAACTATGAATTCTCGGGTGGAATTGCAGTGGCCTGTATAAATATCTGTGGCCTGATCTACTACCTACACCTGGTGTTCTGAGCAGAGGTATGTCGGAGTATATCTGTAGTTTAATGAACACAGAGAGAAAGACTGAGAAGTGAACTTAAAGTAAACTGATATAAGGCTTGTTCCACCTAGAAGTTTGCAGGAAACCAACAGCACATTTTTTAATAACCCACCTAGTCACTGATTTGCACTTAGCTTCTAATACAAGTACTGTATTTACTTTATCACTATATGAAATGCTTTTCTCCCCCTCTTTTTAAAGGGAAGCTTCAAAGTTGTCAGACCTAAAATGACAATAATGCTGTTTAGAAAAATTCTCTGTGGCATGAAGTTTCACAGCAAATGTTACTAAGTTAATAAAATCATCCTGAAAAATAGCACTTGCATCATGAAAGGCCACCTCAGCTTGTTTGAGTGATTCACGCAAGATATAGTCAAGACTCATTCGGTTCGAGTTTTTCCTATAAGCATAAAAATTCTTAATATCTACAACAGAAATTATTCCAGTAATGTCTCTGGGATNNNNATGTCTCTGGGATGCCATCTTCTTGTTGAGAAACTTCCCAGAGATCATTTAGGTTTTATTTTACCAGTGGTAACCTGGCTGGGTACATTGCTACCTCATTCCTCATCTTTCCAGGAACCAAGAGGAATGCAATCTGCCTTGTTATTTACCCCAGAAGAAAGTCTGTGTGGAAAGCAAAATGATGCTGTGGTGTGCATGTAGGTACTCGTGAACCACAACCAGATACATGTTTAATTTCAGGCCCAACAGCCCCAGCAATCCCTTTCAATGGACTTCCTCCAAAAATAAACGGAAATAAGCTAACTAATTTTAGACTGCATTTTTACCATGGAGAGTTTTCTGTCTTTCTGACCCTTTCTTTCTTGGAGATTCACTTTCTTTTCAACAGATCAGCAGTACCCAAAAAAAATCTGTCCCCTGCTTTTTTACTTTCTTTTCTTTACATCTTCTTGTATAAAGTGAATTAGGTCTCTGAATTAGGAGCTAGCTTTTTTGGGTTTGGGGCTTTTTTTTTAATAGCAGCCTGGAGGAAGAGGTTTGAACACCTGCGGTCTCTTGACGGACTGTCACAATTTGACTTTCTAAAGTTCTGACATTCTTTGCCTTTTCTCTTTCCTTTTTTGGTGTCAGGCTAATATTTGTACCTTTTGATACGCAGACCTCCAAAGGGACTTCTGGGCCTTAACCCCAGCATTCTCAGGCCTTGTTAGTTTTGATAAAACCAGACAGTTTTGCGATCGCTAAATGCTTTAAAGAAAAATTAAGTCATTCTTTCTTTCCCCTTTTCCCTTTTTTGGGATTTCAGACCCCTTAACACTTCTCCAGGAGAAAGAAGGAAGGAAAAAAAAAAAAGGGAACAAATTGCTGCTTCCTTGGAGCCCCAAAGGAAGCAGAGCAGGGAGCACAGAATACTTATGTGCCTGATAAATGTCTGTCTTGCTGAAAGCTAAAATTCTGAACTGGTGAGACAAGGCATGGAGGTCTTATCCTGTATAAATAATGATGATGTACACTTGTTTTACTGAAATCAGGTTGTTAGGCTGACTTCAGGCTTTGACTTTACCCAGGACTTGATTAATATGACCGATTACATATAAAATAGTTCATGTGATAAAAACCAGGAACAGTTCTCTGTGAAAAAAACAAAAGCAATTGATAGTCCCCTTACCAGCCTATGAGAAAGGTTTACTGAGATGAACAATTTTCCACATGAATCCAGCGATGTGGAACTACTTAGGGAAACCCTTTTACCAGCCTGTAAAGAGGCCAGAACCCCATTGGAGCAATAAAGCTTCCCTGGGGATTTTAATTCTGGGGAAATTTTTTGTCAGCTCCTCCTCAGCTTACATTTGGATAACATTGCCCAGCCAGCAAAAGTGGTTGATGGGAATCTGGGAAGAGGTTTTACAAACGCTACACCTTGATTTATGCCATGTTGAGTCACTATTTTGTTTGTCTACAGAACAGCACATGCTATTTTCCCCTCCATAACTTTTAAGTATTGCTTTTAATTTGAGACAATGAAGAGTAGGGGTGCAGTAGAACACGCATGAAATAGCATTGAGACTGGAAATGTGAGATGTGAGAGATGGAGCAAGGCCATAGCTTGAATCAAATAATGGAAATGTGAGTTACACTAGAACAGAGCAAGAAAGGGCCAGAAACTGGGAGACATACAAATCCGGGTCATCAGCAGGGACCCAGAAAACTCCTGGAAATGGTCTGTCAGAAGCAAAAAGAACATAAAAAATGAGAAACCAGCAAGAAAATAAAAAGCCTGAAAAAGAGGAGGTTAGGTTTTCATGGTGTCTCCTCCACAGGATGGGGATTATGGGTAATGGGGCAGAAAAAGCATGGAATGAGTGGTTCATTTTGAAGTGGATCAAAGCCACTGATTTTGGACAGAGTAGGATTTGTCAGGGTTGTGACAGGGTTAGAATATGGGCCCTGATCTACTTTAAGGCATGCTCAAAGCTCTGCAAAGTGTGAGAAACTAACCTGCTGCTACAGCTCGCCCAAGAAAAACGTGCTGTGTGACAACTCTTCAGGAATTTAGGCCAAATTGAGCAGGCAAAAGCAAAAGTATCTTTAAAATTTAGTTTGCCATTTTCAAAGCATAACATTGCATTCCAGAAATACTGGAAATTCTCATTTCTATATTTTTACACAGAACTTATTGGCTCCCAATTACAATAAGGCATTTTAATTGAGGTTGAAATGTGGTCTAATTTAAAAAACAAACAAACAAACAAAAAAACCCCAAAAAAACCCCAAACAAAACCAAACCAAAAACCTTCAGAAAATTGAATAGCACCAAAATCATAATATATTGAGAGGTTTCTGTCTTTTTAAATTAAAACTCCCAACAAACTGAAATAAATAATGTGGTTTGAATTTGATCTAACCTTTTTTTATTTAGGTTCATCCACCAAAGTGAAAAAAAAAATATCCATTATTCCCCCAGATCTAATTAGTTCTGGATACAGGTACAGATTTTCTGCCCTTTTTCATTTTAGTTTCACCATTCACCCACACAGTATCTCTTGATCTGTCAATTTTTCTGAGCCTTAACTTAAGGAAGATACGGTTACTGTTGAAAAGTCTATTGTAAAGAAAAAGATTGATCTAATACCAACAGAGGTATTAAACCTCAAGGAAATGAAAGACACCCGTTGATATAAAATAGAGGAAACATTTTCTGTGCCGATAAACTGTAAAAAGGAGAGTTCTATTTACTGCATCTGGCCAGCAGTCTCCTAACATCAAGGTGTACCCTTCAATGCTGCGTCCAAGCAGGCTTCAATGCTACTGAGAAAAGCTTGGAGCTTTAGACCTTAGCCAAGTAAGCAGTATGTCATTAAAGTAACATCTCTGATACTTGAGACAGTCAGCTGTACAGGTTACATAAATTTTCTTCTAGAAGAGCTAGTAAAACTACCCAGGGCAGTACCCAAGAGTTTTCCCTGCCTGATGTCATGGAGTTAGACTGGCTTTCTGCTTTACAGAACATCACAGTTTTCTCTTTAGCTGCTGTCTCCCAGCTGAGCCCTAACTACTGGCGGCAAAGATGCTCTCATTTGCTTTCTGCCTCGGTGAATGCATAAGGAGAACCAGCTCCAGCAGGGAGAGCAGGGAACTGTGTCCTGGGTCAGGATGTAATTTGCTGTTCTTAGTGGAGAATGAGGATTTGTCTACACGCAAAAGCTGCCTATACGTATTGGTGCTCTGCATCCATATGCACTTGCTTCCTCCTTTCAGTGGCAATATGCCACTGCAAGAGTATTATTTAGTATGAAAGAGCTTAGAAAGTCCAGTCATACGGTAGGATTCTAGCTGTTCATAGCAAATAACAATTACAGATCAGTGCACTTTCAGATGTTAAATGATTGCCAATCTCAGCAAATCTGTGAAAAGGCAAAAGGTAAATGTGTTCTGCAAAACTTCCCCTCCTCCCCCAAATGAAAACCCTGTCTTTCCTCTTTCTCTTGATGTTATAATCTGTCATACACGTGGGGCTGAGACTAGGGCCAGGGACTTGAGTGCTCTGCTAAATCTGGCTGAAGGAGCTTAATACACTACCGACCCCTGTGCTCTCCCTGCCCTTTGGCAAGAAGTTGCCATGTCTGTCGCTGGATTAGTAGAAAGGAGCAGATGCAGCATCCTGGCTATGACTACAGCAGCTCCTGGATAATTGCAAGCATGTTGTCATTGACTGTTCAGGCTAATTAGGCCAGAGAGGTGAGACCACACTGGTAAAAGAGCCTGTAAGTGGGACTGGCTGAGATGTTTGCACACATTTGCTTCTGTTGCTTTTCTTCAGGCGTGTGGGAGGTCAGCAAAGGAGCAGGGAGGTCAGCAGGGTACGGGAACATCTTTAAACACTTCAGCTAGTTTCTTCAGAGCTCAAGAGTCAAGCCCTAGGCTTTATCCTTGTGGGCTTGATCAAATTGCCTATCGTTTTAAGCTCTTTCTTGAAGATATTTTTTTCCTGAAGTTTCCTTTTTAAAGGAAAGTAAGAACATTAAAAATTAGTATTAAAAAATAGTCACACCACAGGAAATTTGCAGGTCAGTTTAAACCCTTCTCTACTAAACCTTGCATAAAGCAAACAACAAACACAATCAGTGAAAAAGTCTTCTTTCCCCCTCCAAAATACTTTTATCTGACTATTTTCCTTTGGTTTTCTTTTTTTTTGTTTTGTTGTTCTTTAACAGAATAAATCTTCTTCGCCCATTTTGCTTTGTCTAAAAAATAATGTTAGTCAAAAACACCAGTGCAAAATTTTCAGCTCCATGCAATGCTTCTCTATACCCAACATTGTCTCGAGGGATGTCCCACCTCCTCATGTCTGCTCCGTCGACTGATCTGGTAATGTTAGGACAACAGTAATCTGTGACCAGGGATTTATGGTTTGGATTACAGTGAAGGATGGGCATCTATGTCCGACCTTTTAGACTTGGTTCTCTCCTTCAGAAGGAAAAAGTAACCAGAGGAAGGAGGCTATCACTTTCCCTCTAGTTTTCTGTCCCTAAGAATGCTTGGGTATTCATGTATTTGTCATTGCCACCGTGTTTCAAAGACACATCATGCCAGGGAGAATTATGAAAAAAAAAAAAAAAAAAGCGCCGTTTTTTTCCTTTTTTGTAGCTAGCTTGGCCGTGGAGAGAGGACATCCTGTTAGAGCATCCCCCACTAACCCTGATGTTGCTTGTCTGAGAGCAGATGTGATTTTTTTTGAGAGGGCTGAGTATGACGGGTGAGAAGCTGCTAGGTTGGTGTGGAAATCTGGTTATGGGCTGTAGGAACAGCTTTTAATGTTCCGAAGATTTACAGAAAATCGGCTGCAACTTTCTGTACTGCCACTAGCTGCAAAAGCAGCGCCGTCGGGAAGTTCTTACCCTGGGAATCTACCCTGTAGATCGAAAGGATAGCTCCTCCCCTATCTTGGCCAGGAGCAGCAAAACCAGGGTCTGAGCTGGCAGATCTGCAGGCTGAAATGTCTGTGCAATTAAGATATTTCACAGAGATTTTTTTTGTCCTGGTCTAGTAAAACTGCAGCTTTTGGAACTGTGGAAATACCCCTTCCCTTCTGCATTCATTGTGGAGCGATGAGACAGCTTTGCCTTTTCTTTTCTGATGCCATTTCTCTGATCCAACAAAAAAATGGAAAGGAGTCTGTAGGGATAATCCTTTGGGAGCACAGTTTTTAGCACTCATTTGGCAGGTGATATTTACCCTGTTTTAAGAGGATTAGATGCACTCACAGTCCAGAGTATTGGGCAGAGTATCTCCAACATCAGCGATGGACGCCTTCTTGTGCAGTCTTCGCCCTTTTAACCATCTTTGGTAACACTGGGAGCCACTCCGAGTTCATCCTCTGTGCCAGGCCCAAGGTTTTTCAAACGGCTGGAGTGGAAGAGAGAGAAACTCTGAAAAGAAGCCACATCAGCGTAGTTGTATTGAAATTGCTATCAAGGCATTTATTGGTATGCCAATTGCGCTTCAGCTTTCCAACTGTATAGCTCTCTTGTTTTTCAAACCTGCTCTTGCTTCTAATGTTTAAAAATACACCATGGATAAACCATTTAAAGACAACAGTGCAAAATACCGGCAGAAAAATAAATGGGGAAGTAGGAGAAATGGAGAGGTTTGTCAATTCTGGGTTGGTTTTTATTTATTTATTTAAAATTTAATTTGTATTTGGAGTGGAAAGTGTGTGTAATCGTGTGGAAAGTAAATTAAGACAGCTCTCTTGTAGGTGTTAAAGAGAGAAACACCTCATTCTCCTGAAAGAGGTGGCTGTTGAGAGATGATAAGGTAAAGCACATTTCCCATCTGAACTCCACTCCAGAACCTCTCTGCAGCCTTTTACAGGGGCGTGAGGGCAGAGCCTCCTCCAGACCCAGCAGTGGCCGTGGGGGCAGATGAAGAGCCTGGCTCTGCTTCATCCCGGGAGGCAGGTCTGCCACGAAGCACAGAGATGAGGGAGAGTCTTCTTCCCTTTCTGTTTTCTTTCTTTGCCTCCCGCTAAGTCTTCTGTACTCACTCCTCCTTTCCCCTCCGGCTCCGCTGCCGCTGTGCTTAACTTGCTGCCCAGGTAATGCTCAGCTGGCGGCTGTGCCAGGCAAAACCCTGAGAAGGAGGAGTGTCTAAGACTGCATCTGTAGCAATGGCCCTTGTGGCTTTTTTCTACTTTATAGAAAGGGAAACTAGTATTATTCAGTTATCCGAACTCATGAATGGGTAATGAGTGTAACGCTGCAGCTCTTGCGTTAATGTTCATTTCAGAAGTCAGACTTGCTACCATAAATGTGCCAAAGGACAGTGGTTGATACTTGAGTAGCATATTCTCTTAAAGCCTTCACAGAAAGGAAAAGGCAAACCTTTTCTCACTATGTTTTTCCTCAAAAGCACGGAAAAAGAAGCTGATTGAAAAAGGAGACTTGAGTTTAGCAAACAAACAGGTGAGGGATTGAGCCCAGGGCAAGCGAAGAAGCAATTTCCACTGACTGTATTTCTTGGTCTAGGTCAATTCTTTTAAGTGAATGTCAGATGTTTGCGGCAGCGCACACCTCCTACATCATATATGGAAACTGGGATTTGAAGCCAACTTTGATTTGAAAGGCTTATACATTAGTCCATGTTCGAAACTGTGCTAGTGTGAAATGACGGCTACAATAAATGGCAATACTGCCTTTCATGCATGTTTTGCTATTCCAGCTGCTTGAGTAAACATTGCATTCCATCAAATTTCAGCGTGGGGATTGAACCTGAACTCAGATTACATTTTGTTTTGCCTTCCTTATCCCTTAGCTTCATACTAACCGTGGAACTGGCGCCTTGAGGCCAGGTCCACTCAGTTATTTATTGTGGCACATAGTAATTAGGCGTCTGACTTGGCACCCTCAAGCCTGTGCAAAGGTATCTCCATTTGATATATGGAGCATGAGAAGTTAGTTGTCTCAGAACGGGGAAAAAAGGCAGAGGATATACTGAGCAGGGAATTTCAGGCAGATTTCATTAGTCATCAGCCTGAGCAATAAAGATCCTGGAAAGGTTTTACTACCCATCAGGGAAGCTATGCACATTTTCTCAAAACTAAAAAGATACAATGGGAAAGACTAATAACTTAACATCTAATTCAGCCTTGGCTTTTCTCTGGCTTGCATTAGGTCACTTCATCCATCCCGGGGAATATTTCCCACCCACATAACCTGCCCACCTATTCTCAAGCCCACTTCTGGATTAAATTTCATGTGCTGAGTTCTGCAGGTACATCTGCTTTAATTCTTTTCTTGAATTGTCCAAATACAAAACAATGGAGTGAAAATTTCTTGCATTGGCTAAAATATATAATTTATATTAAATTTAAATATTTTCAACTTTTCTTGGTGTCATAAATATATTTCTGTTGAAAAATCATGCTGAAGGAAATGCTTCATTCAAAAAAAGATATTAAATTACTTTACTTGGCTTTTAAAATAAAATGCTAAGAAAGCCAACGTTTTGAAATGTTGTAATTGTTAACAAAGAGATTTTTTCTTTTTTTTTTTTTTTTTTTTCTTTTTTTTTTTTTTTTTTTGGTAAGGCAACTGCTTTGGTAAGAACTTCCAGGTAGTCATAACTTCATTATAAATTCATAATAATAAAATAATTTTTTTTCCTCATAATTCTTTTAAATTATGTGAAACATTTTGTGAAAAAGCTATTAAAATAATAATGGTGATTATATAAGCAAACAGTAAATTTAAAAAGTATTCAGTGGCCATTTTTATTGCTTCTGGCTTTGTGGGTCCTTTCTTGCACTGCTCAGAATTGTGGACAGTGGGAATAAGTGTGTGTATAAAATGAATATAGGGTTGTGTGCGCAGCAAAGGCTACAGTTGAGTGAGTAGAATTTAAACTGTGCTAAGTGTGTTGTAGGTTTCCAAAGGAAATCTTTCAGGTCTGGTACTAGTCAAGCTCATAGGATGAATTAACTACAAGGATGTTGGAGGGGGTGGTGTTGTTGCGGGGGGCTCTTTAGGAGAATGTGAACCTTTATCTTATTTGCCAAATAGGAAATGAGTTGACCAGGTAATTTTGGCTCTCTGAGTCAGTGAAAATGGCACATGTACTCGTTTCTCAAAAGGTACTTTTGTGCCTGAACTTGAAACACTGCTGAATTCAGTGGGAGAACTAATGTATATAAATGTATGTTTCAGATCCCCGCAGTGACTCCAAAGTGGGGCTGTTGTGAGTCGAAACCAGGGGCCCCTGTGCATGTGTGCTCAGGCTGTCGTATATCGTTATCTACCAGCATAAGCGTGGGAATGAGTGAGGAACACTGGTGTTGTGGTCTTGCTTTTGACACTGATTTGCTATGTGGCCGGTCTAATTAATCTCTTTAGATTTTATGTTCTTGGGCTCTAAAATGAGAACAGTAATCATTATTTACCTGAAATGGGAGCTGTGCAGCTTAATGAGGCAATGTTTGTGAGGTTTTCAACTACAGAAGATGCTATAAAACTCAGAATAGTCATTGAAAAGAAGATTTGAGGTGCCAAGTTAGTGACACAAAGTACATGATGCATAGCTGGTATAACACTGGGTGACGATCTGTCAGTGCCGCAGAAGAAAAGGTGCTATCGTTAGCAAAAGTCTCCCATCATCATTAATTTATATTGGGTGTTATATCTTCTAAGCTGGGGGTGATATCTCTGCACACGCACCCTCCCCTGGACATCGAAGGGAATTAGATGTGCACCCTGTGGTTACCCTGGCCTGGGTAGGCAGCTCCTGTGGTGCTGAGCTCTGCTTGGGGCAGCTGAGGAGGTGCAGCTCGGCAAAGTTATTCCCATGCTTTAAACGAGAGCTGCGTTTAAGTATTTTGCTGGATCTGAGCTTTCAGAATAACTGTTCAGTGCTATGCCCCACTGCTGATCCACAGCCAGTGATGCTGGAGCTTGGCTGGCAGCATCCTTTCACTGCCAAAATGCATGAAGGAGCACCAGCAGGGCCCTGGCTCTGCCTTATGTGTTTCCTTTCTGGCTAGTACCAATGTCACAGTAACATTAACCAGAACACAGAAGTGAAATGAGCCCTGAAAATGTTAGTGGTATACCAACTTTACTGATATGAAGTTTTCCTCTATTTAAATAGAATTTTTAATGTAAAAGCTGTAGAGAACAAAAGAATTTACCCGGCTGTTCCATCGTGCCAGGCAGCCGGCTTGTATTCAGTGTATGTTTCTTGCTGTTTTGCACTCAAATAGAAAAGCCAATATTCCTTATCATTTTTTATGAGTCTGCCTTGGGAAAACCAAAAGGATCCTGTACCAATAGTGCCTTTACAGCAAGAGCATCTGGCTCTGTGGTTTCTTGTGAATTTTAATATGCCAGTGCTGTGCTCATTGCTACTGTTCTTTTCCTTCACCTACTTTCTACCTGGTGTATGAAGAGGAAGATTCCTCCCTGCCCCCCCTTTAATACAGTGCCAAGCTGATATACGTTTGAACACAGCAGCTTCGGTTCAGATTGGAAGTAATGCAAGGGCAGGGCAAACTCTGTTGAATTTTAAATGCTGTTTTTGTAAAGATGTGTCCAGTGCACTGCGGGTCATTTGAACACTCGGAGACCACTGCAGCTTCTCACAAAAACAGGAGGGGGGGGGAGGGAGGGAGGGAGGACACATCTGCAGCAAAAATATATGACAGTGCTTGTGTTGCACAGCATAATTGCCATAGCCAGATCTAATGTTAAGCTAAGGACTGGTGTGGGAATCATCTCACCTAGTGTTAGAAAACTGGTCATCTGCTTCTGTGCAGGTAGCCCAAATTTCCTTTCAGAGACAATTCATTTGACCTACTTCAATGACAGCCACAAAATGAGATTAATTAAGACCTAGGAAGAATCTTTGGTCAATATAAACAAGCAGGACTTGACTGAGGAGAGCCTGGCTGTGCCCTGGTCATCTCAAGTGATTTCCTGCACTGGGGACACAACGAAGCGGGATTTTTGCACCATTTTAGAAACACATTAGCTATCACAGGGAGTGATCGTCCTCTGGGTCAAGGGACATGGACTTCCTCAGAAACCCCCAAGTCAGGAGGGTAACAGCCACATGGGGAATATATACAGATGCCACGTAAAGCACAAGCTGAAAAGAGTTGCTACACAAGCAACTCTTGTAGCCCACCTTGCTGAAGAGGGAGAAGCCAGGGATTTGAGCCATCCTGCACCTCCGTTCCTTACGTAGACCGAGAATGGTTCTTCTCTTCTTCACAGTGCATAGCACTGTATTTTCCAGTTTAAGACCCTGATCTGAAGCCAACTCAAATAAATAGGAATCTTTTAGATAGTAGTATAGTTTGAATTAAATTTTTACTGCGTTCGCTTCTCAAGTTGCTCCAAAATTCCTTCCATAACAAATTCTTAAAGCTGGAGTCTGATTTCTTGTTAAAATCCTATAGAGAAAAAAAGGGATTTTCCTAATTCAAAGTCAAGAAACATGTAATTTCTTTCTAGTTAGGAATCTTGTTCAATTTTTTCCCTTCTTTAGTACCTTCACAATTTAAGATACACACACACCAGAATTAGCCTTTTTGTTTTTATTGTGCATTTAGAATGTCCATTCATTCATAGGATAAATTTATCTAATTTGATCTAAAAGCAACCTCTCTCATTATACAAATAACTAGAGACTTTTCATGCAAGTAGGTGCATAAATAATATCTAAAAATTCTGTTGTCATTCCTGATTAGGAAATACAGCTACAGTCAGGCCAAAAGCTAACAAAATAGCCAGCTTCAAAGAAGCTGAGGCTTTCTGCTTTGGGTTTGTTTTTTTTTTTTTCTTAATCAAAACCTAGTGAAGAATCGGTGGCCTTTCTGCTCTGTGTGTGTGCCACAAGCTTTCTTGCTTCCCCTTTGTAACCTTTATAATCTAACAGAACTTTTTCATGCATTTGTGTGCTGAATATCCAGGATGTGTCATTAGCACCAAGCAGGGAGAGTTTTAAGCTTGAATAGCAGAGTGCCAAATTCTGGCTTAATTTATATTACTTGGCAAAGCATCTGGCAGAGGATGGACATAATTATATCCCTCCTCTTCTTGTTTAATCCCTTTTTTCCTTCCCTCTGTTCCCTTCTCAGCTCTCACCAGAGCACCAGCCATCTGGTTAGGAACTGGAATGTGTCTCCCAAATGGAGACCTGGGTTTGTAAAGACAGAACTAACTGTAAGATTTTTTTTCTTTTCCTTTGCTGCATGCTGATGAATACAACATGGGTTTGAAAATATGGTTCTCTTCCTGCTGATAGACTGCAAGTCTGATCTGGAAACAAAAAAGAATTTATGGAGGTGGGTGTTAGTTGTTGCTTTTTATAACTGCCTTGAGCTATCAAGGAATTGTGGGACTATCTATTTAGGGTTTTGTTTTGCCACCCATCACTCCGGTATCTGTACATGTACCATGTAAAACAGACTAGGAGAGCAAAGACCATAGCAGACCTCATGAGTGTTTCTCATGGGCTTTTTTTCTTTTTACAGAAAGTTTGGCCTTGATGAAAAATATTGTTGCTAAGTACCAGGAAATTCTTTCAATCCTGCTGGTGTACTTTGAGATTTTAACATTATTAGAGAGTAAGGAATTAAGAAGCATCTTTTTTAAAATACACATTTAGACATCCAGGTATTTATTTACAAAGGTGTCAGGGAAGAGACCTTTCATGAGTCAGCAATTAGATTTGTTTCCTGAGCAGCTTTCACTGCAGTAACAGAGCGTGAGATGTTGAGATCAAAATTCAGTTTGGTCCATACCACAAGAAAGAACAAGAGGGAGGAATACATTGTTTCTTTCCCAAAATTTCTTTTTGTGAAGTCTTTGTGTTATTCATGATTTGTTGTCTAGTTCTGTGCTTAGGAAATAATTAATCTCTCATGATTTTTCATATCAGATGTACTTACTGTATGACTACTGGATTTCATTTATTTATTAATTTCCAGTCTAGAATCTTTAAAAGAAGCTTAGGTTCTTTTCTCTCATTGATCACCACCAGCAATAAATATTATGCAGGCCAAATTAGAAAGACAAGTATCAAATTTGACATAGAAGGAAAACAAAAAAAATTTGAACTTTAGAAATTCTCTCATATTTTGTTCTTTAAACATGCCAACTACCTTCACTTCAAGCAGAAGTCAGTGCACTCTGGGACTTCCCAAAACATGTCAGTTAGAAGGGGAGACATGAAATGAAGAGAACGTTTTAATCAAGTCAGGTTTACTTGCAAACCAGTAGGCTCATCTGGGCTCAACTCAGACTGCTGAAGGACAAAGGAAAGGATCAGAGTGAGTGATTTTTGTATCACAGGTCCTCTTTGAGCTGCCCAGTATTGCATCCCAAAGGAGGTCTAGCTCTGCCAGCTGACTTGCTTTGGTTGGGTAAGTCAAGTTTGCCGAAACAGTAGGGTTTTGGAAACGTGGCTCATTTTCATTGAAATTACTGAGGGGATGATTACACTGGCAGCTTAGCAGCCAGATACAAGGGGGCAGTGACTTTCAGAAGGCATTTTTCCAAGTCCTTTTGTGTACAAAACTATTTAACTGGGTGGGTTTTGGGTTTTTTTTGTTTTGTTTGGGTTTTTTTTTTGTTTTGTTTTTGTATAAGTAATGCCCTAAATTGGATGTAGCCATTTTGTACAGCTCTTCTGGCTGTTTCTGTGACTGACGTATTAGAAAGAGCAATCATTCTAATTGGAGGCCCAGCTGGAAAAGAGAAAAAGTCCATGTGATCTCAGCATCTCATTGGGGAGGACAGCAATGATGCTATCAGGTCTCTGAGAAAACAAGCTACAAGCATGAGACTGGAGGAGGAAGGGAGAACGATGTAAGTGCAACCTGTCCAACCTATGAAAAAGATAGTGCTTAATAGTACCAAAGCCTGTGCTGTGATTAGCCAGCAAGCGAAAAGAGGACAACAAATCTGCACAAGATGATGATATTGAAAGCAAAGATTTTGAGGAAGAAAGTGGGAGAGGAGGTTTTGTTGAGAATAATAGCCAGATGCTGAAGTAAAGACTTTTGGGTTTTAATTCAGAGCCTAGTACTTGTTCTTTTCTTTAATATTAAAAATTTTGCTCATCTCCTTGGCTAATCAAAGTAGCAGCACATCAGGGGTGCAATAAAGACAATTGTACAAAACTGTTTTTTTCCTGTGGAAACTGTTTTGTTGAAGCTGGCATGTCCTTGCCCATTATTACTAAAAGTATTAAGGAAATAAATGAATAAACCCGAGATGTGCAAAAGCCAAAGGCTGGCTGTGTGCAGCACATGGTTCACCTGCTGGCCAGGGTCTGTGCTTCTGGGCTATGTTTACTTTGCTTCCAGGAGCAGTCTACAGAGAGGTCTTTTTCCAAAGTGGAAGTCAAATCCTCAAAGTTGGAGATGTGCAGTGAATTAGAATTGCTGTTTTCTGGCCAGCCATCATTGCTTGCCTATTAGGAGGTACACAGAAATACAACAGCAGAAGAATTACTCTCTTTGGCATCCCGTGATCCAGTAACATCTGTATTCCAACTTCATCTCTCTGTATTGCTTGCTGCCTATGTAATTTTTTTCTTCTGGTGGGGTCACTGCCCTTGCTATTGTTTTAATTGCAGCTGATGAGTCATGGGCTTTTTCAAATCATTAGTGGTTCCAATGAGCTCTAGAAACAGAATAACACCATTTCTGCCTTACTGTTCTTAGTCTCCCGTGAAAGTGAAATCTATACAGAACTTAATTACATTTTATATCTTATGTGTTGTTTTAACTGAACTAATATTTACAAATGGATTTAACGAATATCATTGCATTTAAAGGAAGGATCCCCTCTGTGTTGTCTTTTCAAGTTACTGAAAAGAAATCAGAAAGAATGAGTTCTTTAGGAAACTTTAATTACTAGCTGATTTCATTGACCCGCTAGGCTGGTAGCATCTGCCTCCAGTCTTTTTCAAATCATTCCTCTTTCATTTGGGTGTTTAGAGATACATTAGTATGTGGCCATAATAATTACAAATTATAATGATTAAAAATTAGGGGTTTCTGCTATAAAGTGTTTTTCTCATTCCAGCCAAAGGCAAAATACAACCTCAAATTTCTGTTCTTCTTTGTACTAAGGGGATAAGATTTCCAGACAAGTGTGAGAGGAAGGAAGCAGCTGCTGGCAAGCTTAAGGAGGAAAGGAGGCATTTTGTGGAGTCTTTTTGGAAGTCCTGACTCTCACCCTTCTGTTAGGGGACACTGTGGTTTCTTGTTTCTGGCCACAGCCTGAAGCAGCTCTTGGACAGTAAATGTTGTAGTTGTTGTACTTTATGATTTCAGTTCTCTGACCTAGCCTTGTCCATCAGTTTTATTTTTCACCTTTGAATTCCTAAACTTTTAAACACTGTAAATGAAGTGACTGCAGGCATTTAACTAACAACTACTAACAAGTTCATCTGATGTCTTCTGCTTCTATTTAAATAGCTGTTTATGGGGAAAAAAAAGACAACTGTGTTTTGGTGAAAGCTAACTGTGCATTTTCATAACTGAATATATCTGTCAATTTAAGCCATCCTTGAGGTGCTCCCTGAACCTTCTCTGACCAGTCTTCTGACCCTCTCATCTGCTGTCAGACTTCTAGTTTGAAAAATTGATTTTTTTCACTTTTCTTCAGTCTAAATTTTCAGAATATCCAAAGGTATTACCCATCTTACAACCATTTTATCTTGGAGAGGGGGACCATCAGAAATTAGACAAATGACATGAAGATGACCATCCCATTCCTCTCCTAAATGGGATAGAAAGATTAGCAAACTCAATAAGTTCTAATAGGCAGTTGTGTTATGGAAAAAATATAAGCCCCTATCTCTCCTCCAGCCCTGGATACTTCATATACAAGCCCAAGAGAAGAGGAGGGGTAGATGCTCTGAATTATTTCTCATCCTTTTGCTGTCAAAGGTGAAGAGGTTGTTTTAGTCTAGGCAGCCAGCACTGCCATGACTTCATATTTTGTAATAAAACTTCTGACTGTTGTAGTCCATCTATAATGAATTCTTCAGCAAATAGAGGAGTCTGCGACACATCAAACATCCCTTGCTTGCCCTGGCATTCCCTACTGCAGAGCCCCATGTTCACATGTAATACTCGAAAGGCCCTGCTTGTAAATATTGGACTATGACTTGCAATTTTATTTTTACTATTTGCTTGTCATTCTTAGTTTAATAGTAACAGCTAAGTAATAGTTTATTTTCTGTACTTTTTAGGAAACGTAATGATCGAACTTATTTTTAACCTGGCTGACCTCTCTGTCCCGGTTTTATCTTCATACCTTTGTTGCTTTCTTCCTTTCTTTTGTCACCTTTGTAGGCAGCTGGAAGTAGACATTTTACTTTAAAAATCCAGTCTCTTAGACCTTACATTAGGCTAAATCAGGAAGGGAAAAGAAAAACCCAACCCAACCTGAAAACAATTCTTGCTTGATAAATGAATTCATATCTTTTCCAGGAGAAGAGAGAGGAAATCAAACCACAATTAATGTAACAAATTTTTCATCTTCATGTTTCAAGGGAGATTGATGCTATTTACATAACAAGAGAACTTGCCTACCTTTGTTCCAACACAGCTGCTGTTAGTTAGCCAGATGTGACCCAAGATATGCCCTGAGTGCCTTTTTGTTTAATTGGACACTCTATCTGTTTTGGGGCATGTGTAAGGTGTGGCTGACAAACATCTGCCATAAGCACAACTGTCTCTACATTAGAAACATGCAGATAGATTTGCCCTGCTTCAACAGCTACTGGTATCTTCTGGAAACTTTTCAAATACATTAGTGAGTATTTAGAAATGTTTTGGCCTTGAATATTCTATTTCCTCTTATTTTCTTCTCTCAGCATCCTTTATTAGTACAGTCATTTACATAAAAATTGAGATGCTGCAGGGGTTTTTCTGTTTGTTTTGCTTTTGCTGATGCTATTGTTGGTGCTTTTTTTTTTTTTAAATATCACTCAGCATTACTACTTAACTAAAATTTACAGTACCCTGCCTGCGACATCTACTTCATCACTGCTGCAATGTATGAATTTTTCCAAGAGTTCACTTTTCTTCTCTTTAAAGAAAGCTATATTGACATATGTGGTGAGAGATATAGGTAAGGTAACCTAAGAGATTCCATTATAATGGTGATTATTATATAATTTTCTTTAGTTACAGTGGGGTGCTGGTTTCTAATGACATTACCATGTTTCCCTTTGACTTCTGTGGGTGTAGGATGCAGGTGTAGCTCTTTGAGGAGGAAGCAGTGGAGATGAAGGGACGTAGATTTCTCTGTGCTGTTAAGTAAATAGTTCCACGTGAGCACGTTTTTCAATTTTGTCACAGTTTATTTGTATTATTCATTTCCTGCTTTTAGGAGAAATGATGAAAAGGAAGCTCTTGCAAAACATCAACAGTAAAAAACCCAAAACCGTGGCAGTCAAAAAGTCAGAATTTTCCCAGTTTTTCCACCTGTTTTTTTATCTCCTGGTTAAAGGGACAGCACTACATTATTATCCTCAGTGAGGAAATACCAGTGTTTTTTCTGAAGGCACATGCCTGGCAGTGTCCCATTCAGACGGGGTACGGGGACTGTGATTGCAGGGGTGCAGGTACAGCTGGCAGGGACAATCCCTTGGCCCGGCTCCTGTCGGTGTCAGTTGTGAGCCGTGGGAATGGTGTGCAGGAGGCTGCAAAGGTGAGGGGGCAGCTGCAGAGGGTGAGATGGGGCTGAATATACTGAAAAATGATGGTAGAAGTCTACTGAACAGCTCCTTCCTTCATTGTGGGCTGCTAAATTAGTCTTGGAATCCCATGGAAGAATGAATAATAGCAATCATATTAATTAAAGACCAAATTGTAATACACCTCCCAAAAGGGCAGTGTTAACTGTGCAAACGTAGCTCTGATATTTCTCAGTTCTGTAAGCTTTGTTTTGCAGCTAACTGGATACTTATTTATGAAAGGTTTAAACGTCACAGATTTTGATCCTAAAGTGATTCTCACACTATGGGAAACAGAGATAAGCATTTCCAGGGGCTTGAGAAATACTCCCCACAATTTGCAGAGACAGCACTTTGCCCCGCTGCTTCTGAAGTCTGCCGTTTAGCAGGCGCTGATACCACTACCCAATCTGCTTCTAGTTTGAAGGCTGTGACGCTAAACTGATGAATGAATTTTGAAAAGCAGAGTTGAATGAACTAAATTAAATTTGGCTTGGACCAAATTTGGGAATTCTTTTGTTTTGTTTTGCGGACTGATTTGGAATAGTTACTAATGATGAGGAAAACATGATGCAAAGCAATTTCAGAAATGGTGTACCTTACCTAAATAGAGCTACTGTAGTAGTATGCTTTCATTTTTTTCATTTGATAATTCGATTTTAAATCAAACAAATCCAGCATTCAGAGTGCAGTTTTCTGTATGTCGGGTCACATTCACTGTACTGTCTGTGTTCACTTAAATCTCTATCTTGTAACATTACAGTTTACAGCAAGCTGGAGTTTTCGGAATTAAATTTTCAGGATTGCAGAGAGAAAGAGGCAAATTCAGCAATCCCTACTGCATCAACACAATGGCTACAAAAATATGTTTTATTGATCCCCACTAAGTAGCTACATAAAATATTTTGTTTTTATAACTAATCCCTGTAGAAAAAGCTAAGATATCTTTCTAAATAAAAATGTTTCTTGAAAGAGATGGGTATAGTTCGATTCTAAAATATTTTCCTTCTGCAATACTTATAAAACACCACTAACATAAAGCCCAGGGTAATTGGCCACAAAGCAACAAGCTGGTTTATGAAATACTCGCTCTTGTGTAAATATATAACCCCTGGATCCTGAATGGAATTGTCTTTCCCACCAAAGAATCCGAGTTCACTTGTATTTCCTTCCAGGTGACTCCTCTTGATGGTAAGAAGCAGCCTGTGGCTGGCTTCCACACTATCCTAACACTGTGCCAAATGAAAGCTGCTTCACTCTTTTTTGTTGTCACTTGCAGGACATTCTGTGGTATAAATCAAACATTCCTGCTTCATAGGTGAAATTTGGAGGGAATTAAACCAGGTCTGTCTTTGCTGGGGAAGTATAAGATGGAAACTGTTTCTTATACCAAATACAGGACAAGTAACAACAGTTACGACAATCTGGAATTAATTTGTGTTGTGGCAGAGAATCTGTCCTTGTCAGGCATTTATAAGTTTTGCCACGGCCACGGTAAGGAGTTTATCTGTCCAATTTGCACTCACGGATATGAGGTCTTCAGGGAAGAAAGTATTGCATTGTGGCTGAAACAGGTCTGGCACAGAAGCCTTCCTGCAGCGTGAATTCATAGTTACCGTCAGAGCTGAACTACAATTCTGTTGGTTGAGAAGCTGCGTAATGCACTAAAATAAGAGGTGGGAAAGGCTGAGGGAACTCGGGGCTATTTCTGTCAGAAGGGCAAAAAGGCAATTCCATGTATACTTGTTTGAAACTCTGGAAAGTGCTGATATTGCAGAATGTTACATGCTAATAATCACCAGTGCTTTGCTGCTATTTTTTCATAGGTTATAAACTCTTGGTAACACCTGCATCATTCAAAAAAATAAATTCAGTTGACATACCAAATGTATTCCTTTTTATTTTAAAATGTCTTTTGGGCTACCATCCTCGGACCAAAACAGATTCTTTACTATGTAAATGAATTTCATTCAGCTTGCTTGGATATACACAAAATGAAGATGAAATATCTCTAACCTTTCACAGGTATTCCAGTTGTTAGACTGGAAAAAGACAATTTTTTTTTTCATCCCCACAGACAGTATTATTTTCTTGAATAAACCAGGGAGCCCTTCCATATTTTTCCCAAATAATTAAACCGCTGATGAATTTCAAACTGATAGCAAGCATTTCTGCACTTCTTTGTGTTTGCCCATCAAATTCAGTCAAAACTCAGTTTATCTTTGAAAAATAATTTAGATTAAAAATTTCTAATCTGGCCTAAGTGCTGTCAAAGTAACAAATCTGTCACCTTTGGAACATCTCTTTGAAACCCATAGTCCAAAAGGCTGTTGCTTGCTTTTCCACTGATGTGTGCATTTCTGCAAATAACTAGGATTAGCAACAAAATCTGGAATTGTGAGAAAATAACAGTTCAGGTTGCTTTGGTAGATAAAACACTATGCACTCATGCAAAAGGGATCCTTACTCCATCTTCTTTACTTTGTGATTGAATTAAGTAGCAGTTTCCAGTAATATGAAGAAAGAGGGGTGTCAGTAGGTCACCTGCATCAGCTAAAAGGACACAGACCTGGAAAAGTGAAAGAATTTATAAAGAAACACTGATTTGGTAAAGCTTACGTCTTTTCTATTTTTCTTTTGTTAGTTCTGTCTGTGGCCTTCAAAGGAAGGAACTGTCTGCACAACATACATATCCAAAAATCTCAAAATCAGCGAAAGGTAAAGTTTATGATTTTTTTCTTTTTAATCCACTGATTATCTCTAAATATAGTAGTAATAACACAGACAAAGTTTTTCAGCTGTAGTCTCTGTAGACTTTTCAGAATGTATATTTACCGTTTCAGCTTTTGCTTCAACTTCCATGGGAACAGAGAAATCTCACCAAGAAATTGAAAAATTATGGGGAATTTCCTTAGCAGTTTTTGTTTAAGCTCATAACGCTACATAAGTTTTGCAGCTATGTTATATAGCTCTCCTCAATCCACAGAGACACCAATTCCCTAGGAAATGGTCATCATTTTTTGTGCACAATTGATTTGATCATAATTTGAGCTGCAAATCATTGGGCTCTCCGTTTGTGTTACACAGGCTGCACGCCTCTGGGATTTTGGCCTGTGCATCTATCTCGTGTTACTCAGGCTTCAGGGTAGACATGTAACAGCTTCTATTTCGCACATGCGTTAGAAATAAAATGTAATACTTGCATGTATTTTGTGGTGGAAGAGATAGCAGGAAGGAAAGGAAATTAAGTCATTTCTGTCAAAAAGCACAAAAGAAAAAAGTTGCACACAGCATTTTGTCTCTTTCTGGTATCGTATTAAATTTTCCTGAATCTAGAAGAAAAGTTATAAAGAAAATCTTGCCTCCTTAAACACTTTTACCACTTCAAGGACTGTGCAAGTGTGATATAGTGTAGGCACAGTTAACATCAGCTGTGGCAGTGGCTGTAAAATGTATGTTTAAGATGAGTCACAAAAATAATGTAACATGTAGTTTTACTTACTGCTAAGAATGTACTTTATTATAAAAAAATAATAGATCTAATTTATTCTAATTAAAACAGTCACCTGTTTTAGAGAGAAGGAGCATGTAAAATAGTGACAAAGCACGGCTGAATTTTTGAATCATATATTACTTGTATTATCACCTGAATTCCTTGTTTAACCTAGTGATTACAACAGTCAGGATAGGTGATGTACAAGCTAAGTCAGTTGGGCCTGAATCCCCAATGCATTCCAGCTTTTTTCAATACACAAGAATAGCAAAATCTGGTAAATGAAAAAAATGTAGAAATAAAGGATGGGATGGTAGACAGCAAGCAAAAATGAGGTAACAAAACTTGCAAGAACGGTAGCAACATAAGTGATTCAGCTACCAAAAATGTGGCACCACATATTTAAAAGAAAATAGATGTGGTCAGTGAGCAAGCACTGCGATGCCATTGCTTGTTAATGAAAGGAACATGGGTAGAAGTGGAGAAAAGGGAGCTTCTGAGGTAGAACCTGAAGGTGGATACCTAGGATGACAAAAACATGTGGGAATAAAGGTTTTAATTGGGACATCAATATTGAAGGACCTGTGCAAACCAAGAGAAGCAGAAAATGATGTTTGAAAAACCACTTTATGCTTATAAGGGGATGGAAGTAAGATGTCAAAGCACAGCTGAAATAGACACTTCTGGAAACAAACTGCTTAGGGAGAGGGTGGTAAAGTAGTTCTCCTATACAAGCCACACTAAAATTGTTATGAAATATATGAGTTAATTATGCAGAATTAAATGGAAGGATAAAAATAGGTCTGTAACTAAGTATGATTGAATTGGAAGTCCTGCACCGGGGATTTCCACTGAGAAAAAGTCCTTGAAGGGGAGCTGCAAACAGGAGGTACCTTGTTCTCCCCCACCCAAGAGAGCATGTAAACAGGGATGGCTGGGAGCATGGAGAGCCTGTATGGGAGAGGGGGAAGCGGTGAGCTGGCTGCTCAGAGGCAGGAGCAAAATATTTTAGGACAAGAGGAAAGTATTTCAGGGGCCATTGCAAGAGCTGACTAGGAAGAGTGAGGGCGGAGGAGAAAACAGGCTGGGAGGGTAGATGAATTGGGAAGGCAGCATGGAAATGGCAGAGAAACTTTCAAGACGCTGAGTGGAGAATTGTGTGTCTGGAAATATCTCTCTGCAGTGGAGGGTGTGTCTGGACAGAGCCAAGTGCTTCCCTTAGTCATGGGTTAAGAACAACAAATTAAGAGGGCTAAGAAGGATGTTTGAGGACTCTTGGTGATTTCTCTGTAATTACAGGGCTAAGTAGCTGAGGCTCTGGAGCATCACTGTTGGGGAGCAGAGGAATGATTAAAAGACCTAGGGAAGAGCCCATTGTATTAAGGCTCTTGAGTTCAAAAAGGCTTCGAAAAATGTCAGCTACTATAAAACATTTCAATACTAGCAGTGTCCTCAAGTTACAGGTAGAAAAGCCATCTGGAGTTTATTTTAGGAACAACAGAAAAAGCCTTCAAGGCAAAGGGCTGTGTGTTCAAAAAGGTTATGAAATCACTGAAATAGAAATCAGGAGTGATGAGTTAACGTAATGAAGAAGAATCTGACCAGGAAATTAAGCTGCATCCCAGAAAGTTAGGATAAGGTGATAATTACTTCATCATATTGAACGGGATTTCAACATGGCACAAGAACAGCAAAAAGCTTGTCAGTGATATATCTGAAAAAAGGAGGGGGCTGCAGGTGTTACTCATGGGCCCAAATTAAAATGCACATTTTCAGCAAGGGAGGGGTTATTAAACCTGAGAACAAAGATGGGATAGCTGATGAGGTGGAGACACGCTCAAGGTAGAAGCAAACCTGGAACAATTTGCAAGAAAGAAGGCAGGGGATGACTGCAATATCTCGGTCCTGTGTTAGAACAAGCTCTGAAGGAGAGCACTGAGCTCAGATGTGCAGCTGAGTTACAGCGTGTCAGCTGGGGTATCTCAGGAGGCTGGGTGTGTATCTGTATCCTGCTCTAGTTTGAAGTAAAAGCTGTTGTCTCAAAGCACAGTGAAATCTCAACCCTCAGAGCAGAAGGATGCTGTTTCCCACTGGAGCAGTGGAAACAAAACCAAAAACAATAAACTTGCTGCTAGATAGTTCAGTCAGCCTAAAAGGCAGGTATGATACAATTGCCTAATACAACAGGGATCTCAGCTCAACGAGTTCTTTGCAGGACTATTTCTCTGTTGTAGACATTAATGATATTCAGTGCAGGTGTAAAATGTTACTGCTCTGACTTTATTATTCAGTGTTTTAAATGCTCTGACCTCAGTTTCTTGATCCTTGACCCTGTGCTGTCTAAAGTGAAATCTCTACCCAGAAAACACCTTGAAGCAGCACTTCAGAGCTCTGTGACAATGGATGAGCCTTATCATGTCAATGAATTAAAGCTGTAGCAGAACTTGTTAGCCAGATCCAGGCAATCAGTGATATGATGTAAAGTCACTTTCAGGAAACTTTCCATGCTTCTGCAAGACACATGCAGTCTATAAAGTTATGCCACTTTCTCCCAATTTTTTACAGACAAGGTAGTGGAAGAAGACTGGAAGAGTTTCTCATTCGTCTCTCTTAGAACACTTACGGTTAATGCAGTAGCAGCTATCCGCAAAGTCATAAAACTACACGTGCTGTTGAAAATGTTTATTGAATATGAGAAAACAAAACTATATAATTTGTCTTGGAACCTAAGCAGCATAGCAGTAGGTTAAATTGAATACAGGCCTCTATACTAACCTATTTCTCTGAATATGTCCCACCTCTGTCTGCCACTTGTGATGGGAGGGAATCCTCAAAGATAGAGTGTTTTGGACAAAGAACGGCGGTTGAGTAGGTCAGGCAAAAATAGTGCTTGTACTGTAGGCCAGCCAGTATGTGAGATTCGGGGTGGGATTTATTTCTTTTATAGTATCTCCAGCACGTTTTATTATTTCAGAAAAGTGTCTATCCCCAGGTAAGCTTTGGTTTTTATTTATTTATTTATTTAGTCATGCATTTATTTTTAGGAATCGATAATTTTTATATGCTTATCTATTAAAGTTACTCTGTCTCAGCTATGGACCATACTCTACTATCATTGGAAACTTCTGCCTAAATTCTTGTACTCAGAAGTAGGACCACAATAAGATAGTGTAGATGGCTATGCTAAAGGCTTTTGCATTTTCTTAGGAACCAGAGGAATTAGCTACAGTCCTGTTAATGCATAGCTCTCTTAGCACTTCTCTTGCTTCTAAATGGAAGTTTGCCCAGCATGCATCGATCCGAAGCTAAGAATTGCCTGCCTTCCTCTTGTAGGCAGATTCAGATCTACCAACTGGTTCTCCAAAGCTAGTTCAGGAGAACTGGTTCTCCAAGGAACAGAAAATACTGTAATCCTTTTTGTTCTGAAAGCTTTTGTACGACAACAATTTCAGCAGAAATGAAAACTAATTAAGCTTAATTACAAAGTGCTGTAAATAAGCTAATAAATGACCAACTGAGTATTGTCTAGGCATTCATTTGATTATATAACTGCTGTTGATCTCTGGAAAAGTCACACCTTTGCATGAGATCAAATGCTTAAGGTTAAATCAGTAGAGATGATTTGTTAGCATCTGAGAAGTGTCAAGAAGCAATACTGCTTCATAGTGGTATTAAAGGTTAAGTGCCCTGGCCACTGAGTGTCACAGGAATGTAAATCTTTCCAAAGGACATTTTAAATCAGAAAGGCAAGTGTAGGGAAATGTAGTATTCATAGACTGTTTAATTACCCATCTGTAAAATCTCACAAGCTACTGCTGTTTATTGCTTTAACTCTCACCGTTACTTGCTGAGGTCCATGGGGCTGATAAGTACATATTGCTTTGCTTTATCTGTTTCAGAAAAGTGGAAGCAAAATGGATGGACTAGAAAAAACAGAATAAAGATCCTTTAGACAATCCTTTTTCTACATACCAGAAGGGAGCTGAGAGCTAATGGATCCTGACCCAGATCAGCAGGGTGTTAGAACACAAAACCAATATATTGTGTTTTGAATGGGACTAAGTCCAAATCTAAGTTTGTCTAAGTCAAATTAGAATTCTACACTGGGTTACTACATTTTAAACCCCTTAATTTACATTTGTAAGGTGATCCAGCCAGAGAGGCATTTGACAGCAANGAGGGAATTTAAAAAAAAAAAAAAAAAAAAAAAAAAAACCCCTTTCAGAACTCATACTTCCTGTTAGCTGCTTAATAGACTTTTTCTTTTCACCCTTGAGGTAGCTGAAATAAATAAAAGATGGGAAAAAAAATCAATATGCAAACAGGTGGAGAAATTTATTGGCTGAGAGTGTGGGCAGAACTAATTTAGATAAGGCCAAGTTTCTGGAGTAAGCCAATGTTTCAAAATAACCTCCTTTGCAAATGCTTGACCTTATGAATAATCCACAGTTGATTAAGGTGTACCAGAAAAGTTTGCTTCACTTCTGGTAGTTATTGCTTAAGTAAAAACATAGGTATTATTATTTTTTGTATTAATCAAGTGTTCTTGCTTTTTTTTCTTTTTTTTTTTTTTTTTTTTTTTTTTTATTTTTTTTTTTTT
>WEKW01020384.1:0-12122 GCA_013389905.1 Sula dactylatra
TTAACATTGGCTTTTTGTTGTACATGGTTTTAATACTAGCATTCTCCTTGACTTGCTTTTGGCATGTGCTACTGAGCACTGCTGCAGAGTCCACTGAGACATGGTTGGAGACATGGTGCATATTAGGGACCATTCCCAATAGATAATTTAGATGCAGTTGCCCTGCTTAGGGCAGATGGAAAAGAGCATAGCTGTGTAGATGCAAGATCTTGCACTTGGCTTCAAGGACATAAAATACTTTCATGTCTCTGGTATTCATTTGTATAGATGTACTAGCAGTGATTCTATTTAAATGGTATAAAGCAGAACAGCTCCAAAACTGATCTGGCTGTATAGCAGAGATGATGAATCATTTTGCTGTGATGAGATCCTTGCCAGGGCCTGCACTTCCACGTCCATCTAAAGCAGGGTGGAATAAGGAATCTGTCCAAAGATATGATGGTTTCCTTCAGTTGGGACACATATATTTGTGACTAAATCTACCAACATGAATATGCCTTGTAGAAAGAGTGGTACATATAAGCTTAAATTTAAAGTTTAAAAAAAAAAAAAAGAATATTGACTGAATTCAGCTAAAAACATCCTTTTTAAGTCAGGAAACATGCAGTGAGTTTTATCACCACTGTTTCTTATTCCTTATCTCAGGTAGGGTCTATAAAATAATGGAATAATATTCTGGAATTCGCAATCTGAAAAAGAACTGTTTTCCTTGTAATGGGCAATAAAATAAGTTTTTGCCAGTTTAGATAACTCCTAAAGTACAGGTTGACCTGCTGTGAGAAGCCCCTTAGATCTGTTCGTAACATACAGTTAAATTTGGTTTATTGCAAAGTTTGAATTTGCCTTTTTCTNCTTGGTGAACGTGCCGATTTCCAAGAACTGCAATGGTATCTGGGCAACTGTGAAGAGGCATCGGTGGGTATTTGGCATGTCAAGATAGAATAACAATCCATAAAGTGCTGTACTGTGTGGTCTGTTTATTTATGCTGGCAGTATAATCAGTTGTCAAGCCTGTTCAGTAACTGAGACTTCACCGCTCACTGTCATGAGGGAAAAGGGTTTTATTATGAAAAGTTCTCAAAACATTATAGACTAATTCTGAGTCTATATGATTCTAATGCTTAGAATCACACCTGAGTTATGGAAAAGGGCCAATGATGCCAAGTTGTAATAGAAGAATAGCATTTTTACTGCCTCTTTATATGTTTTGGTTTCACAGAAAATATCCTCTTCTCAGTCATAGCAGCTAATATATTATTTTAAATGAGAGGTGAAATTTCAGGTTGGGGAAATATAAATGTGTAATGGATGGACAGGAAAAGAAATTCCAGCCTCGTCTCTGTGGTGGTTAAGGCATATATATAGAGAGATGAGTATGTGCAAAATAAATTATTACTGTACTGGCTTATATAGTTGACTTTTCAATTTAGTTAATATGGGCTAGAGACAAATGAACTTAAATAATTTTCACCATTTTTTTTTGTTTCTCTCAAACCCCAACTGTTTGCAGTGA
Organism: Sula dactylatra; assembly: GCA_013389905.1. NCBI lineage: Eukaryota > Metazoa > Chordata > Aves > Suliformes > Sulidae > Sula > Sula dactylatra. The sequence goes on from WEKW01020384.1 coordinate 1,514, forward strand.
AAATAAACAGGAAAGGCAGAAATGTAAGAAAACAGGGATAAGTTTCCAGGTAACTGAGAGAGCTGTACCCTGCTCCCTCACTTCAGACCCGCACACATCCACACACATGGGTGTACATGATTGTCAATTGCTCCTGTTTGGTCACCCAGAAGGGAAGTCACCCTTTATCTGCAGAATTATATCTTTCCAGGTTGTCCCCAGATAACAAATTCTTGATTCCATTTAATAGACAGGGAACTAAAAACATTAAGAGAATTCTTTCTGAAGTTTGAGATAAAGAGTTAAAGTCTCTATTATTTTAGTCAATTTCTTGTGCCTTAACAAAAAATCCTCCCTTTTCTGCCACTTTCTGGAATTAGATGTAGGTACAGTTGAGGAGGACACAGGAATAACAGAAACAGCATGAAAATAACACCAAGAAAAAGTAACCTGAATGAAGGACTATACTTCTTGCCCATCAGACACTGAGTAAAATTTCAGGCTTTTTTATTCTATGCCTGTTCTCCTGATAATGTCCTCGGTTTCACATTTGCTGTCCTGCTGTCAATTACAGCTTTAATCTTAGTATTTTTTTTTCCCTGGCTGTCTGTGAAAGTGTTCGCTCCAGTTTCTCCTCCTGTCACTCTGATTATTTAAATGGAGGTGACCAGGGCTGTCTTCATGCTGTTTTCTCCTGATTTCAGTGTGTTGATGTGAGTACTCTGGAGAAAAATGCTGATATAATGGACAGAGATGGTGCTGATGAAAACACTCTTCCACGCCTGGCTGCTTTAATCATTACTCTGGCTCTCCAAGGAGTCTGTATGGGGAAAGCAAGTTTGCCATCACCAGAATTCTTTACAAAATATATTTTCAGTTCTCTAAACAGTACCACTGAGCTCCAAGTAACAGGTAAGCTATTTATTCATCTCTAGTTGCCTTTTGCAACACACATTTGATGTGAACTACCTTTAAATGCCTAAAGGACTTCTTGCACTTCATTTTAGATTTAAATGCCATTTCATTTTAGAGCTGTTAAGTAGTCTCTTGTAAATTTGTAGACAAGGTTGGAAAAAAACTCGTTATTTTGATAATTCTCTGAGAGGTATAAATCAAATTGTTACTGTGATTATTAAATGTGTACCATCACATTAATTTATGACTTAATTGCTTAGCACAGTCTGAACTACCCAAGAAAGCTCTGGGAGTGGCAATCTGGCTATGAGGGCAGAGTTCACTGGGCCTCATTTACATCGCTTCTTTATGCAGATCTTGATACATTGCAATACTCACTTAGGGGTAGGTGGGATAATTCATGTATGGCAGCCAGATTAGGCACCGTAGTCACTCACACCTCAGTGTAGACATACCCACAGAAGAGATGAAGTAGACACAGGCCACTATGTTTTGACCAAATGCTCTCTGATATCTGCCTAATGTACCTAAAAACAGGTACATCTTTATGGTTTGTACTTCCCTACCCACCTTCTGATCTTCGTACCCAGTCAGTGAGTCTGGAATATGCAAAGTTCATTTTCTTCAGGAGCTTTGTTGCTAGGTGTGTCAGAAATGCTACTTAACCATAAATAAATAGAAGTATAGTAGAGTTTGAAGTGGTCCAAAAATGAAAAAAAAAAAAAAAATAGAGCACACAAGCTTTGAGCTCTCAGCAGCTGCTATTCTGTAAAACATTCTGCATGCTTAGTGGTTTAAGAAGCTAAACCATCAACTCAGAGGCCTAGTGTGGATTTAGAAGGCTATTATAAGACACCTACTTTTCCTTGTTTGTGTTAACTGCTAATAGCAACACTTTACAAGCTTTTCAAAGCACTTTTTAGAAGTTACATTAAGTGTGGTTTAAAACAGCTTAAAAAATTGAATTAAGCATAGGTAAAAACATTTTTACCACTCTTAAGTTACACAGAGATACATTGACTCACAGAAGTAAATAATAAAAAAAAAAACCAAAATCCTTAGCCCTAAACTTGGACTCCTAGATTGTACTTGCATAAACTGGTTTCACAGTAAAACCCTTCCTTTAAAATTGCCAAGCCAGATCTTTTAAAGTAATTGACTCACAGGAATGGACAGAGCAATCTGGGCACAGTGCTGCTAAATAGCTATATATGGTTAAATCCAAGCCCCAGTGAAGACAATAGCAAGACTCTATGGTTGGTGGAGTTAGGGTGTCATTCAGAGAAACAAAAAATATTCTTAACCAGTTTGTTACAGTCTGAGTATATTTTAAGCCTAAACTAATTAAATTGTCCCTTTAAATTTATTTAAATTCTTAATAGTAACTGCTGGAAAGAGGAACTGGCAGCATGGAAAAAAAGAAAATACATTTAGAGAAAAAAACTAGCTTCAGCTCTGTTCAGATCAGTTTGCTCAAGACAAAGTAGATAAACATCTTATCACAAGTCTTTTTGTAAGATTTAGCCTTAAGATTACACCATTTGCTTTTTCAGAATAACAACATTAAAAAATGAATGATTATCACATGGAAACATTCTTAATCTCATTGATCTAAATTCCTTTGAAATTAATTTGTGGCCTGCCTTTGTTTCCAATGGACAAAGTCAGGATTACAGAAACTATCACTATGGCTTCATCTTGAAAATGCAGGGCTGAAGGAAGGTGACAGATAGGATAGAGCATGGCCCCTCATATAACCAAGCATTTCACCAGCAGGCACACCCATTGCACTCAAGCTATGTCATGGCATACATCCCTGCATCGTGTCAGGTTTGGATTAGGGATCCTGGCTCCTTCCTTCCTACTTTAGTGCTGTAAGCAGGCATGCTTCTAGATTAACCAAGGAGAGAGAAAATCCGCTGCCCTGTGTTCTAGTTCTGAAGTGCATAGGAGGGCATAGCATCCTGAAGATTGCTTTCAGAACAGCCTATAAAGCATCTGTCTTCCTGGTCTTTCTGGACGCTCCGAATACCTGGCCCTGGCATCTTAGCATGGTGTTCCATTTACGTGGGAAAAATTGAAGTAAGGTGAAGCTATTTAGCAATAATTTGTAGGTAATTTTGGCAGAGATCAATGATTAAATGGAAGATTAATGGCCTTTCAGTCACATCATTTTCCTCTGACGTAGTCATAGGCAAAACATCTGAGTGTGGTACTGTAAAGGAGGAAAGGCTGAGTATACAGGTGTCTTGAACTTCTAGAAGAGTTAAGCGGAAATTACATGCAGTACCAAGTTGAGGAGAGAAAAAAGCATTAAAATAAGGAGATGAATTAATGTTAAAACTAACAAAATTTTAACAATTACTTTTGGTTTTATCTTTTTAAATATGTATTTTCCCATGGTAACATATCCGTTTTCTAATGACTTACTAGAACTAGAACAACTACTAAATGCGCTTACAGCCAAAAAGACCTGCACTGTAAATGGACAATTCCACAGTCACAAAAGAAGACGTTATAGTATGGCAGTCAGAGATATTGGAACCAGAAATATTCCAGTTGAAGGAAACCATACAAAAGGACACCATCTGAGAGGTTATTTTGAAGATCATGAAAGGAACATGGATTGGGACCAGGTTAATTTATTTTGATGTTATTATAGTATTGGTCACAGAATTTCAGTGATAAAAGTTCAAATTGGTTTGCAAAGACTACAATATTTCTGAGGTAAAATTTATTAGTTTCAAAAAGTCATGTAGATACTGATAAAATATTTTTATATAGTTCTATTTGTTTAAATATTAATTGGGGGAAGAACTTTATGGATGTTGAATGTGTGATTAAAGTAGCTGAAAGGGGCTAACAGAATGGTTAGCGTTACACAGGATCAGGCGTTTCTTCAAGACACAGAGGACTGTAGTACTATGGCTTCAACATTTTCACATATTTATTAGAGATTTCTTGTGCTTTTATATCGCAGAGCTTCTAGGGCCCCTTAAGTGACCTTGTAAAAAGAAGTGTTGTTCTGTACTAAGGAAAAAAGTAAATTAAGGCTTCTGTGTAATTTTTTTTAAAAGGCTTCTGTAAACTGAAGACTGGGCATTTCTAAACATTTTTAGTAGCCATCTATGGAGTCCAGAAGCCTCCTTTAGAAAGTATAGGGTCTGTAAGACAGAACTTTAGCTACTACCCAGTATCCACTTTGAGGGCTTTGAGGGACAGTGGCTCATCTAAGGCACATGGAGGACAGGGAGGTGATTCGAGGCAGCCAGCACAGCTTCACCAAGGGCAAGTCCTGCCTGACCAACCTAGTTGCCTTCTATGATGGAGTGACTACATCAGTGGGCAAGGGAAGAGCCATGGATGTCATCTATCTGGACTTCTGTAAGGCCTTTGACACGGTCCCCCACAGTATCCTTCTCTCTAACTGGGGAGATATGGATTTGATGGGTGGACTGTTTGGTGGATGAGGAATTGGTTGGATGGTCACGTCCAGAGGGTAGTGGTCAATGGCTTGATGTCCAGATGGAGAACGATGACGAGTGGTGTCCCTCAGGGGTCCGTACTGGGATCAGTACTATTTAATATCTTCATCAATGACATAGACAGTGGGATCGAGTGCACCCTCAGCAAGTTTGCAGATGACACCAAGGTGAGCGGTGCAGTTGACATACCAGAAGGGCAGGATGTCATCCAAAAAGACCTAGACAAGCTGGAGAGGTGGGCCTGTGAGAACCTCATGAGGTTCAACAAGGCCAAGTGCAAGGTCCTGCACCTGGGTCGGGGCAACCCCCAATATCAGTACAGGCTGGGGGACGAAGAGATTGAAAGCAGCCCTCTGGAGAAGGACTGGTGGGTACTGGTGGACAAAAAGCTGGACATGAGCGAACAATGTGCACTCGCAGCCCAGAAGGCCAACAGTATCCTGGGCTGCATCAAAAGAAGCATGGCCAGCAGGTTGAGGGAGGTGGTTCTGCCCCTCTGTTCCGCACTGGTGAGACCCCACCTGGAGTACTGCGTCCAGCTCTGGAGCCCTCAGCACAAGGAGGACATGGAACTGTCGGAGCAGATCCAGAGGAGGGACACAGAAACGGTCAAAGGGCTGAAACACCTCTCCTGTGAGGACAGGCTGAGAGAGTTGCGGTTGTTCAGCCTGGGAAGAGAAGGGTGCAGGGAGACCTTATTGCGGCCTTTCAGTACTTAAAGGGGGACTAGAGGAAAGATGGGAGCAGTCTTTTTAGCAAGGCCTGTTGTGACAGGACAAGGGGTAATGGTTTTAAACTAAAGGAGGGTAGATTTACACTGGATATAAGGAAAAAATCTTTTACAATGAGGGTGGTGAAACACTGGAACAGGTTGCCCAGAGAGGTGGGGGATGTCCCATCCCTAGAAACATTCAAGGTCGGGTAGGACGGGGCTCTGAGCAACCTGATCTAGTTGGGGATGTCCCTGCTCACTGCAGGGACTAGATGATCTCTAAAGGTCCCTTCCAACCTAAACCATTCTATGATTCTATGATTCATTGCAGGTGATTTTATCCTTATCCTAAATATTTCAAAATAAATAAATTTTGTTTATAAGAATGATTAAGATGGTAACTGATTTCCATCCTTTAGACTGGAAGACATTCCTTAGACAAAAAAGGAAACTTCAGCGTATATACTTTGTTTATATCTTGAGGTATACATTTGAAATACATGTTTCTATTGTTTTCAGTTCTTTACAATTTAAGTTAACTCAAAGACAATGTTTCTTCTCCATTTAGGAGAATAAGCGATGTGCAATTGACTTTTGCTGTGTGGTCATTTTATGATGTGGAACCGAGACAAATGACATCTGGTTAAATGCCATTCTGACAGATATTCATCTGTGTAATTTTATTGCATTTGGAATACATACTCTATCGATATGTTTATTTCTTCCCAGCTGACCACAAAAGAGAATCATGCTGATCAGCATGATGAGGCATGTAATATGTCTCAAAATAATTTTAAATGAAGGTCATTTGAAATGTGTTTCATATTAATTTTAAAATGTAAAGGACAGCAATCAGTAGTGATACTATCTGTACAAGAAGTAAAATTGTTCTCCAGCAATAGAAGAATTTATAAAACACAGGTTTTGATTTCTTGAACTTCTGAGACTGACTGTAACTCAAAAGATAAGTGTGCAGGGGAGTTATATGAGGCATGGAAGATAAACTGAGAGCCAAATATTCTGTATAGATGAAAAAAATCACAAAGAAATGTTTGGAGAGAAGAGAATTTCTCTTCTGTATTAATTCCTAGTTGCTTGTTTTTATTCCACTCCTTTCTAGCTATGTCTATTTTCTTTGCCATATCATTCCATTAGAAGGCTTCGTGTTTCAGTGTTGTGTTACTAATTTTGTCTGCTGCTTTCTGCACATATCTATGATAGCCATTGTGCTCCATTAGTAACAGATGCTGCTACATATGAAGCATTGACTCGTTTATGGCTTGTGTTTGCTAACTACATTAAGATCTGTGATTTGATTTTTAGGTAGGAATTATATTTTGAAACATCATCACAGGAAAAAGGTCACTGCTTTCAAGTCATCATTGTCTCTACTGATTTAAAAAATGCATAAAAAGTTAGTAAGTAGCAGATGATCTGATAAGAGCAATGATATTAAGTTCCATTAAACTATGTCACAATATCTATGCATTCATTTATTATTCCTCATTGAAGAAACATGGATTTTGGAAACGAAAGTCATCCATCCATCCATCCATCCATCCATCCATCCATCCATCCATCCATCCATCCATCCATCCATCCAGTTTTTCATATGAGAATATGCAAATTCAACTTACTTGTTTCTTCAGTATCATCCTCAAGGAGTACACATGTAGTTGCTTTACTAATGGAGACTTAGTACTCTGCCTTCCTACGTTAAAAAGCTTAAAAGGCTAGGGCTTGCAACTGGAAAAGAAGCAGGTCCTCATGCCTCAAGTCTTACAAGAACATTTTACTAAATAAGCATTAAGAATTACTTTTTTATGTGTGGGTGGACAGTTTATTTTCCAGATGAGATCTTGCTTTTTCATTTAAAATTCCTGATAATAAAATCACATTAAAATTTAGGTTCATAGTAATCCTGGACCTCATCTTGTCTATCCTACTTCTCAAAACATCAGGGCCAACATCAAAGTCAGATTAAGTTTCACAGGTCTGTGTCCAGCTGAATTCTGAGTGTCTCCAAAGACAGAGATTCCACAGTCTTTCTGGGAAACCTGTACCAGTGCTTTATTGCCCTCATTTTGATGGGTTTTTTTATTATAGCAAATTGAAACTTTCCCTGCTACAACTAATACCTATTGCCTCTCATCCTTTTTTCTGTACACCTCTGAGAAGACTCTGGCTCTATTTTTCCTATAGCCCCCATTAGATAGTTGCAGACTTAAGATACCCCATAACCCTTCCCTTCTCCAAACTGAACAAACACAGATCCCTCGGCTTCTCCCTGCATCATGAGCTGTGATTCCCTAGCCATCTTGGTGGCCCTCCACTGGACTTCCCCCAGTTTGCCAATGTCTCTCTTGAACTGCAGGTTATTAAGCTGGACATAGTCCAGATGTGGACTCATATGTCCTGAGTGGAGGGCAATAATCTCTTACCACTACCTGTTGGCTATACTCTTGCTAATGCAATCCGGTATGCAGTTAGCCTTCATTGCCACAAGGGCACACTGGTGACTCATGTTTAAGTTGTCTGTCAGGACCCCACAGGCTCTTTCTCTAAAGCTACCTTCCAGTCAGTTTTTCCCAGCCTTTATTGATGCATGGGGCTATTCTGTTTGAAGCACAATAAATTTGTCTTTGCTGATCTTCATGAAGGTCTTTTTAGCCCATTTCTTTGGCTTGTCAAGATCTCTTTAAATAGCAGCCATGCCCGTCAGCATATTGAATACTTGTCCCAGATGGATTTCATCTGTGAACGTGATATGGTACACTCTGTTCCATCACTGAGGTCATTGGTGAAGGCATTAAATAGTATCAGTCCCTGCACCAATCAGTGAGGAATGCTGCTTAGAACCAGCGACATGCTAGACTTCCAACTTGATACCACTTGTTGGTGTTCCCAACTTCTAGAGTTAAAATCACTGCATAGAACAGGCAAACTGAAGGTCTTTTCCAATATGGTAGCTCCTGAACTGTCTTGATTCTTGGTGGCAGAACAGACTAGATCCAGGTGGCAAGATCACCTGTTATCCTGAAGACTTGAATGTGGTATTTTGTATAAATGTATCAGTGCTCAATTCATTCAGTTTCTTAGTGAGCTACAAGGCATATTTTACTTTACTAATGGATGAAAAAGGCAGGAAGGTGTTGGGTTTTAATTGGGTTATTTAAAAGTAATGATAATTACCACTTTTTTATTTAAATAGTAATTTTCTTTCAAAAGAAACCTAAGATTCAGTGATTAGAAAAAGAATATTTAGGAATCCCTTGGAATCCCTTGATTCTCAGATGCAGACTAATTTAAATGAAAGAAACAAATTTTTTTTTTAAATTAATCACACCTAATCCAATGAGATTAAGAAATGAAAATTATTCCTTTAATTAAGATAGCATATTTGATCTGGACTTCTTCTATTTGAAAGTTCTTACAGAAATTGCCACTAGAACTGTTCTAATGCTAACTGCTCATGTTTTTACTATAAGTTTCATCCTGGAAATGAAAAAAAAATTCTTCATGATATTTTTTCAAAATATAACTCTTCCCAAGAAAAGTTCTTTTTTTTTTTGACAGAGATGTTTCTAACAAGAACAAAAAGTAGTTGAAATTCTTAAGTACCTCTGACTATTAATTTATCATTAGACCAAATTTAGACTATGTAACGTCTAGTTTGCTGACCTTAAAGTGGTATGCCAGTGTTGAAAGAATGAAAAAAAAAAAAAACAACTTACTTCCATATCTTACCATAGATGCAGCACAAGGACAAATTCCAGTACTGCCTTGATACAGGCACTATTTTATATTAATAGCAATATTATTGCTATTAATGCAGTCTTACATTACTAGCTAAGAATATGATTTGTTTTAGCATTAAAATATTTTTGTTAGCACATATGACAATAACATATATAGAGATATTATTGTCTCAGATCTTTATGATATTAACAGGCTTCAATATATATTGTGCTACTTCATCCCAAAGGTTCTGGTCTTTCTGAAATGCATAATGGTATCAAGTTTTAATTGGGAAAAACAAGAATTAGAACTAACTGTAGTAATTAAAGTAATTTAACCAGAAAAAAAAAGTATATGGAAAGTAAGTTTTTCTAGGCTGTATAACCCTGTGTTCTTCTAAGATTCCATATTTAACCTTAATATTAAATGCAGGTATATGCAACATATTCAGTAACCGTATATACTTTTCTACATAGGCTTGTTTCTCTGCCAATGAACTTGTGAAGATATTTTTTAAAAATACTTCTTCCTCCATTTCTAAGGACCACTTCAAGCAAATCAGTCCAGCTATCATTCAGCAACTATTAAGTTGTTCATGTCAGCTTCCTGACTCCAAGCAGACAAAGCTTCCACCAACAACTTTGGAAAGTGAGTTATGTTGTTATCAGTAAAATATTGTGAAAATTCAGAAAAAGGAGTGCAGGGGCTTAACTTCTGGGGACAGTTCATTCATTAACAAACTTAAACCAAAACATGAGATTTATGCACTCTGTAATTTATGCACTCTATAATTTCATAGCATACGTGTCAGATAATAGTACTATATTGAGAAGTGAGGAGATTCAATGGTCTCAGATTTATCTTAGACAGAATTGTATTTCACTGTGTAAGATTTTAAGCTTTATTGTCTTCCTTTCTTAGAGAACTGCTTGATGGAGGCAGCAGGTGAGCCATGACAGGTCCTTATCAGTGGGTTGCTGGGCAGTAATGACGTATTTTGTGAAATTTCCACCAGGTTTATACTTTGCTCTTACATATAGCCTCAAAGTTACATTAGCTGGCATTTTATACCATGATGTGGCAAATGCTTGTTATAGGTAAGTTCTGTGTAAATGTTGCTGGTTTTTCATGTGATATTTTGCAACAGAGAAGCTTTGGGGATACTACTGTGGGAAGAAAAACAACCGGAAAACCAGTCACATGGGCAGCAGGACTTGTGTGATAGAGCTGGAACAAGAACTGAGTTAGAGTATAATCAGCTTGTTTCCAGTTGCAGTCGTAGCCCTCACATGTCACTGCTTCCAGGGATTTCTGTCCCATCCGCTCTGCTGATTCAGCTTCTCCTGTAATCAATCCCTAGCCCACCCTTTATAAAAAAATATCTGAATCTGATCTGACCTAAGGGCTTCCTAATGAATCTCCTGGTTTTGTTTTTACTTTAAACCAGTGATATCTGGGAAGTGGTTACAAGCTTAGGTGTCTTGGTGTATTACAAGGGGCATTAATTTCTGGTGGGGGATTTGGGAGCCAGGAATGAGCAAAAAGGAATGGGCATCTAACCATAATCACCTGCATCTAGAGTAGCACTTTTAGGCTACNACAATCCTTATGGAACAGCACTTTCCATCTCTAAGTTCTATCTGTAATTTAAGCTACACACGTTAAGCAGATATCATTCCATGGTGTACAGATCAATTGAACTATAAGTGTGAATGAAAATAACATGTTAGATAAGGGCATTGAATGACACTCATGGGTATCCCAAGAATGGTTATAGAGA
>WEKW01020386.1:2340-34090 GCA_013389905.1 Sula dactylatra
GAAAAATAACATGTGAAAGGGAGAGCAAAGATATTAGAACTTAGAGATGGAAATTTCCTCCTTCAGTTCAATCATGTTTACAGACCTGGATCTGAAGTATTCAGCCATATATTTCTTCACCTGTTCTTACTTTAAGTGAGAAGGGGTTTTCTCTTATTTTAGCTAGAACCAAAAATATCACCTCAGGTGATCAGCTGAAAGATGACAAATGATAGCATTGGCAAAATTAATTGCTCTGTCCTCTCCACAGACAAAAAAGCTTTCCATAATTCTACATGGCATTAATTTCAGTTTATGGAGTTTGTTTGGGGTTTTCTTTGGGGTGGGGGGGGTGGTTGGGCGTAAATATTTTCTGCTCTCTTCTAACATTTCGTCATGAGAAAGGCTACCATTTTCTGCGGTCTTATCCCTAAAAGAAAAATCTTGAATCAAAACAGCAAACAAGAAAAGGAGTGCAGAATGACCTCCTTACACCAGCAAAATACAAACCTGAATTTTGGCGCCTATGTTAAAAAAATGCTTTCATTTACAAAAAAAAATCCACCAAAACAAAAATAAAAAACCCAATCAACCCTAACATATATACTTAAGAACAGATCTTACCATTGTTACTGAGACAACTTTAGGAAAAACAGGATAAAAAAATTGAAAAAAAACTCAAACACTAAATCAGAGGGGTTTAGTTATTACTATCTTTTCTTTCCAGTTCCTATTTTGCCTACAGAAAAAGAATGGTGGAAAGGAACAGCCTGCTCTTTGGTATATCTGAAGGCTTGAGTTTTCTGCCTTCCTTCAGCTTTTTAACATGTCCTTGCTACAAAGATCATGAGAGCAATAGGGAAAATACCAAGCATGTTTTCAGATAAAATCCTTGTATTTTCCATCAAGAGGCAGTGAAGTTCAAAATTGATTCTTAATTAAATTTTAGGTTATGTTGAGAGAGGTCAAGTATACCATTACTATTACAAACATCAGTGTTTTTGTTCAGCTAGAAAGCTACAAATCTTTTTTTAGCCATCTTTCCTTGCATTTTGCAAGCTATTAATGAATGATTTTGTCATGTGTAGAATATTATCCATCTGAGGACTTTAAAATGTGCTGTCGTTATGGACACTGATTATTATAAATCCTTATTTTCAGGTCTGAGGATAAAACTTACTTTAGCAGATGGATTTTATTAAAACATGCAGGAGCCAAAGGTTTCTCTGGAACTAAGAAGTGTAATCATATGACAGTACTGGTGTCTGAGTGAAACGAAAAATTCATTTTCAGACCCTTTTGATCATTTTGCATTGCATAAGGGTGTTGTCATATATTAAAGGCTCTCTCATATTAAAGACAGTTTATACTTAAAGAATCATGGTCATTCATTAGGGTTATCCAGGTTTCTCATGAGCCAGTGAAAGAACTCTTGTCTGTCTCTATGGATTCATCTATTAGCATTTGAAGATACTAACTTAACCAATATGTGTAATAGGAGGCTGCAAGTAGAGCCTTTTTCCTTCTTTGCAGTCTTAGAGACACTTGTAGAGCCCATAGCATATCTCTCAGTCTTCACTGTATTTAATCCCACAACACCATCAGAGATGAAAGGAATATTATCCTACTGATAGGGTAGTAAAGCACAGATCTCATGCAGCACTGAGGCACCTTCTTCACTCTGGTATGAGATCTGGGTATCTAAACACCTTCTGAGATGTGAGTCTAAGTGGCCCAAGGTGACACAGGAAGTCTACCAGGAAGCAGTATGTTGAACCCAGGACCCCTAAGACCCAGGCTAGGGCCTCACCGCTGAGAAATATTTCTTGACCTGAAGCTTCACTCTGTTTCTAAAAATACAAGTCATTTATGAAGATAGAAGATCTTCATAGATATTGCTCAGCCTATTTGCTGTCATTTAGGGCCTGAAATACCACAGTCAGTAATCACACTGCAACACAGAAAAGAAAATCCTATCCTTTCAATACAAAACTAATTTTAAATCCATTGCTCCATGACTGGGAGCACAAGTCTAGGGCTGCCTGTGTGGGGAAGACGACTGGCTGTGAGCAGGACATATTGTCAGAGTACAAGAAACTAGATTATCAGAGAAAAAACTCTGGCTGTTCCTCTGAACCAAACTTCCCAATTCTTGGGTTTCATTCACAGCTGCTTCCCTACTCTGTCACATTCTCCCAGTAGTGACATACTGAATTGCCATTCTGACCTGGCTGCAGGCAACCTGCACCATATGTTGGCAATGCTACTCATGCTCTACCTTTGCAGGTCACTTTTAAAAGGTGTGAAAAACAATTTACTGAAATTGAAGTGTCAAAACTAACACTGACTTCCAGATTGTTTAGGGCACATTCCAGAGTTCTGTAAGGAAAAATAATATGCTTTCATTAGGAATAAATTGGGGTTTGGGACTTACATGTGCCTTCATTTGAAATCACTGAAAACAGCCTACGCAGATTACTGAAGTTATGAGCCCTTTTAGTTATTACTGCAACTGTAAAAGAAACTAGAACAGTGTTATTGATTATTCCATTTAAAGAGTGCAGAAATCTGGATCTATTTAGCACATATTTTCAGAGTTCTAAAGAAAATGTTTCAAGAACATATAACAGCCACTAATTTCTTCATTATCTAAAATATTCCCTGAATCCAGATACATCCTTCCAGCACTTCAGCCTTTTTCTGTCCCATCCAATAACCTCAATAGCAAAGAAGTAGGAGATATGCTGCTAGTAAGAAAGTAAAACATGAGCAGAAAACACAAACCCAGCTGCAACTGAAGCTTAACATTGAGGGATGTACAGCGAAATCTTCAAATTAAAAGTACAGCAGAAATATCTTCTTATTAGTAAAGTGGAAGAGTCCACCAAAACACTAATGAGATAGACCAGAGAACAGTTAGATGCTTTCACTTATAGGTCTTATATCCAGAAAGAAAATTCAAATGCTGTTTCTTTTATACCCTTAAAAATTGTCCTCCTTTTCCTTATACCAGACACAATGCTTTGCTTTTGACCTATTTCTTTTTTGCAATCTAATGAGACAGTCTTTGACTAAGGCTGAGCTGATTTCTCTTCTAGCAGTTGTTCAGGTGACTCCCATCCTAGAAATCTTTCTTAAATGCAATCTAGTATAATATCCTATAAAACATTCAACCACGCAAATTTGTAACCAAAATCTGCTTAACTGACTTTCATTATCTTTTGAAGTGATGTACAATCCTAGGTCAAAATATTTGTATTTTCTCCTGTCCTAGTTTCAGCTGGGATAGAGTTAAATTTTTCTTCATAGTAGCTAGTGTGGGGCTATGTTTTGGATTTATGTTGAAAACAGTGTTGATAATGTGGAGATGTTTTCGTTGTTGCTAAGTAGCGCTTACACTAGTCAAGGACTTTTTCAGCTTCCTATGCTCTGCTGGGTGCACAGGAAGCTGGGAGGGGACACAGCCGGGACAGCTGACCCCAACTGACCAAAGGGATATTCCATACCATATGACGTCATGCTCAGTATATAAAGCTGGGGGAAGAAGGAGGAAGGGGGGACGTTTGGAGTGATGGCGTTTGTCTTCCCAAGTCACCATTACACGTGATGGAGCCCTGCTTTCCTGGAGATGGCTGAACACCTGCCTGCCCATGGGAAGTAGTGAATGAATTCCTGGTTTTGCTTTGCTTGCGTGCGCGGCTTTTGCTTTGCCTATTAAACTGTCTTTATCTCAACCCAGGAGTTTCCTCACTTTTACTCTTCCAATTCTCTTCCCCATCCCACCAGGGGGGAGTGAGCGAGCGGCTGTGTGGGGCTTAGTTGCTGACTGGGGCTAAACCACGACATCTCCTTAAATTTTCTGCCAGAATTACAGTACCCTGACTCAGTGTTTATGCTTACTACAGTACATAAATGATCATGTTTATGCATTGTTTTTTTCCTAGTGGGCAAACTGAAGCTTATATAGAATCTAGTTTGGGTTTTTTGCATATCCTTCAAGATTTCAGATTACAGTATTTGCCAAGGTATTCAAGAACTAGTCAACACTGACAAATTAGAAATGGTATTAGCTCAGTGGAAGAGTTATGAAACATTAAAGTAAAAATCTGCCTTAAATTTTCTCAAAAGAAAACATGTATGGCAGAGTAATCACTTCATTTAAAGCTTGATCCTCTGATATTCATTAATTTATTAACTTATGAAGGAATTTTGACTCTTATAATAAAGACCAGTAAGGATTTATTACCATAACAGAGATCATAAATCACGAATTTGATGTCTGCATGAAGTGTGAACTGGAAAGTTTTAAAGGGTCAGCTCTTTTTAGCCGACAGAGAGATGTAGAAGCCTATGAATGCAACCACTGGGCATTTAAGAAAGGAAAAGGTATGTAGTTCACACGATGGAAAAGTACCCCACAACTGCGCATTCAGAAAATTACAGTTAAAGAGATTTACAAAGGACACTTAGATAACCAAAGGTACTTAATTATATATTGTGTCTTTGAAAAAAAAGCAACCAAAAAACCCTCAAAACAAAAAAACCCAAAACCAAAACACATAGCCAAACCAACACACCACTCTTTCCCCAGCTTTTAAATAAACCTAAAAGATAATGTTATTCCCAGTAACAGTACTGCATTCATTTTTGTCTGGTGCAAGACCTGAGGAGACTCGTCACTCCTCACATTGTGAGGGCTTGTGTCTTGATTCAGCACTAAACAGATTACAAAAGAAACAAATAGATATAAAATTGTTTTCAAATACTAATTTCAAAGTCTTACCTGTTCACTGCCCTTATCAACTCATGATTTAAAAATCTGACATGTCTTAGCTATAATATTTTTCACTGATAGCCTTCATTCCAGATACAGAGGACAACCCTTTTTTGCAAGGTATATATGTACATTCTGCATGAGCAGAATGGAGAAGAACATAAGCAAAGAAACCTAACACGTATCTTGCCTAGAAAGTGACCACTTATCCACAGATTGTGGCAGTTTGTTCAATGTTTAATTGAATTTTGGTGGAAGGTCAAAAATCACATTTGAATTCAATAGATCACATCACTACAGGTCTAGCATACACACTGCTACAGTATCAATCAGCTTTACAAATAGTATAAGATTAGATTGATTATGTATAGGTTAATTTTCCCTAGTTTAATTTCTTTACAAGTAACATCAATGGACAGCTCCTTCACCTTGATGGCACTTTCCCGTAACAGTGAAACTGTGTGTCCTTATAAGCAAAGGCAGCCAAGCACGTGGGCCATATTAGCGTGCATGTGGCCAGCAGGTCCAGAGAACTGGACAAATGGCTGACTGGAGGATACAGGAGAGTATGCCAGACTTTTCTCAGAGGTGTAGAATAGTAAGATGACAGGCAAGAAATGCAAGCTGGAAGATGAGAAATCTTGAAGACTTTGTGAAATGTCTACCTTTGGAGGTGTTCAAGACCCAACAGGACAAGTTCCTGAGCAACCTCACCTAGTCAGACCTCCTTTAAGCAGGGGTTTGTACCAGATGACCAGTAGAGATTCCTTCCAACCTGAATTATTCTGCAATTCTATGAAACTGCCCATTAAATTTCATAACAGATTAAGGTAGATTTTATTATTTTTTTTAACCTTGGTAGTCTTACTAATAGTCTGGAGTTTGGGGTTTTTTTGCAGAGGTTTTTCCTCCCCCCCAAACCTACTATGTCTATAGTAGATGAGAACAGTCACCTTCAATGCTGTATGAATCTTTAACAAAACTAAGTGCCACATTTACTTCATATACCTATATATGTTGGTATATGTATGCCTGATTACCTATATATGTAATATGTAGCATTTCATACCAACAGCACTGATTTACCTAATCTGGAGGTAACTGTACACTCATTAGTGCAACTGCAGTGGCTGCTCTGATCTGCACCAGAAAGCAAAGAACAAAACAATAAGAGCTGACTTAGAAGGAAGAAATGTAAAAATTAAGCCAATTAGCAGTATTAGTCTGGGGTCACTGTGGTGTCTAGAAGTGCAGGCACCACACTAACTCACTGAGAAAAAGACAAAAGGATGATCGGAGATAGATTTAGCAAAGCAGAGACCAGAGTGAGTAAATTTCATAACCCACAGAAAGCTATTTTTAACCAACTTTTTTCTTTTCCCTAAGCAGAAACTGCAAAGAAATATGCAGGTCTGACTATCTCAAATCAGGGTGCTCGCAGCAAGGACAGTCATTTTGAACAAAGCAAACTCAGAGTTGATGCCTTTTAATACAGTTCAGCAGTATGCACTTCAAGGACAACAGCCAGCTGAATCCTGTCATTTTCAGATCTATATGGTGGTCTGCAAGTACCGAAGGTGTCCATGCAAATTTCCTTTTGATGCACAGATAAAAGTGGCAAATGATGTGTGGTTATTCTTATACAGAAACCACACAAAAAACACGATTCCATTGGCTTGCCACCAAGAGAAGCCTTACTTGTCTTGAGACCTAAAACCACCTTATTTGCACAGCAGAAAGTATGTTCAGTCTCCAAAATGAAACATTTTTAAAGTTCTTAAGCTTTTTCAAAAATGCAGCTTTGATTTTTAAACTTTCCTGCTGTCTTCCCCTCACCCCACCCCCAGTTTTTGTTCTTACAGATCAAAAATATCAGAGAGAACCAAAACAGTTCACTGAGACAAACCTTCATAGCACCAGCCACAAAAATGAACTAAGGAGGAGGTGGATCATCCCTGACCCTTTTCATCCAATAGCCCCAACGTTGCAAACATTCAGACCTGAAGACTTCGCTCAGTTTCCTGTTCCCACATTCAGTCTCCATGAGACAAGGATTTCATCCAAGCAGCAGCAGTTTCTAGAGCAAACCAGAGCTGCCCACCTCATAATACTTCATACCCTTCAACACTACATAGACAGTCGCCCAGGCAGCGGAAAATAAATGGGCTACAGTCCTTTTGGATTGATCCAGCTAGTTCTTACTCTGGAAATATTCTTTAGTGGTTTGAGAAAAAAATGGGACCTATATCTTTAAATCCTCTGGCTTCAGAGTCTAGCTTAAAAATGTTTCAATCTAAACTAGTCAGATTCATGACTCGTCAACTGAAACCACATTTTATAGCAAATAAACTGGGGGGGTGGGGGGGGAGCAGAATCTCTTACAAGAATAAGTCTAAGAATCTATTTCAAAATACCCTTTTGTCTGTTTCATATTTCCTTTTGTCATTTGCCATGATTTATAAACTCTGTTTAGTTGAATTCAGTGCCAGTGGTAACAAACATTAGGAGATGCTGTTAACTGCTGGAGATTATTTGTTAGACAGACACCCCCCACACCACCCCGCACACACCCCATCCATGTGGAAAGGTAGTCCTTTACAGAAAAGTTAATAAATTCAACATTTCAAAGTATTCGATGTTTCCATTCAAACCCAAAATAGATTTGACTTTTCATACTTTAAGGAAAAAGGACCATCATAATTAATCTGCAAATTTAATATCTCTCTCAAGGAATATATCTCATTACATTTAAAAGGAACCAAAACTTGATGAACAGACTGTGGTTTCTACCTACCCTCAACATATCCTGATCTACTGGTATTTTTGGCCCCAAAAAACCCAGTATAAGTTCATTAAAATCCTACTATTGGTTATAGCAGCCATTGGATCAAACCTATTGTTAGAAAGTCAAGGCTTTTTAATATAAAGACTTATTGCTAGGAGTTTATTTCCACAGAAACAGCCATATGAAAAATTACATGTTTATCTTTTCATTCGTGTTTTCAGAGACTGTGACCAGTCACAGGCGGGAACATAATATTACCACCCTGAAAGGAAGAGTTAAATCAAGCCCTTTTCTCTATGCAGAGTAAGTCTCTAAACAATACATTTAGCTATAGGAAAATTCAACCAAGTGTAATGAATTTTATCACACAGCAGCTGTTCAAATAAAGCAAAGCATATTTGGCTTAACAGCTATTTGATGAGCATACACTGGTCTAACAGAGAGGCCAAAGAAAAAGTGTTCCTGTGTTGTGTATTCTCTCATGTAGTAAAGTTGAAGATATGAAAGAATAAAAAAAACCCCAATATATCCATTTCAATTCTACTCAACTACGCTGGACATTTGGATAATTAATATAACAGTATACAGAGTTTTGTCAGCTTACAGACTTTATCTGATGACATATAGGCACCATAGGCAGTGCCCACTATTGCTCTGGTAAGAGAAATCCTGTTAATTAAAACTGAATTTATAAGAGTAAAATTTAAAAATTTGGGGGCATACTACTTTGTAGGCATTGATCCAGAAGTAAGATATTTACTTATCTGGTTGAGTTATGCAATTGTTTTGTACAACACACGATACAAGAAAGCTCACACAGAATGAAGAGAACAAAGCTGATGAAAGAATTTCCCAGCAAACCATCACTTTGATAAAAAAACAGTAATGCTTTCTTAACTGCTCTCTCACATGATGGATATTCCCTGCTTAAGATCAAATTTGAAATTGTCCTCTATTGTGGGCCAAATTAGCTCAATTTAACCTTGAGGGACCATGTAACAGAGCTCAAGTATTTCTTCAAGGGGGCAGGGCAGAGGGAGAAAACCATTTCAACAGTTTTAGTTTCAGGCTACCTACAAAAAGGAAGCTTCTTTACTGAGCATATTTTGAGAGGATTTATATGGCTTCAAATCTAATATTTTAAGTATAGTCACAATAAATACTTTTCAAAAAAAATTAATTCCTCTAACCTCTTCTCATAGAAGTGTTACAAGATTTATCAGGTCAGAACTGGAAGGTGCTGTGAGGACAAAGCTTCATCATAATTAGCTGCAAATGGAGATCTGGCTGCTGCTTTGCTAGACCATTACCTCTGGACACAATCAAATGCTCTGAAAAAACATCCCATCTTCATCTACTGAGCCACAGGTGGACTTTGAACACCCACCTGTAGATCCATGGGAAAGGCACTTGGCTTTAATTTCAGTTTCCATGCCATAAAGGCTGCTCTGCAGTGGTTGATGGTAGCAGCTCCAGCTAGCATGGGTGGTCCCAGGCCAGCCACGCCTCAGTTTGCCTTTCAGCTCCAAGCAGCACTCACTTGGCTGTATTCTAAGGAATTGTTTGCCCATTTATGAGGCAAGCCACATTTTTTCCAAAGGTAGGAGGGACTCACTGTCACATCTCAAGGCTCCCCATCAGCGTACACTTTCATTCTTCAACATTTAACAGGAAAACAAAGATTAGAATAACTGCTCACCTGGTGTGGGCTATACTGCATGAAAGCCTTCTCCTTCTGCGTCTCTAGTACTGAAAGAGGACACTTCTCCCATTACTGTCCTCACTTCAGACTGCATTGCACAACTCTGTCACCCTCCTAGAGTTCTCCCCCACCTTCAACTCTCCACCCTTTCCTTTATTTTTAAATAGAAAACACCCCTCCTTTCCCCCAGCTGATTTGATAACTGAATAGGGCTGATTGAACCCTACTGTGTTGTATTAGTGACTTACAAAACACTAGGAGAAAGCAATTTGCGCTATTAATATGGAGAACAACAGTGAAACACCCTCCCTCTTTGAGAAGCAAATTGAGAGTTTTCAGCTGGAAGCTCTTACAGTTTCAATGCTTTCCTTATCAGCCTTTGTCCACAGTTGCTGATGAGAGCTAAACTCTTGCATCCATCCCAGAAAATTACATGAGTTTAATCAAGTGGCTGTGTGATATATTTGGTGACAGCAGATTTAGTTACCCTGCTGTGATAAAGGGTTGATCAATGTACTATTATTCTTTCCTTTATTGGCTTTTCTTTCTTCCCAGCGAGCATAATACTACAGTATCACAGACCAAGTTTTCTACACTTGAGAACTCACCACCCACTTCTAAATCCAAAGACAATATTTCCTGCTTCAGCAATAAAGGCATTTGTTGCATCATAAAATTCATGGTTTTCCAGCAATTTTTATTTTCACAAATCGTTAGTGCATTGAGCTTTGCATATTGGCCACCATTATTTGGAAACTTCTTAATTTTTTTCTAAATAGTTCAGAGCAACTCTTCTTTCAATGGTATTCAAAGAATTCCTGCTTTATGGTCTTCCAAAAAAGAGGAAAACAAAATAGTAATTTAGCCTTTTGTCACATTGCTTTCCAACCTTGATCAATCTAGTTCTTAGTCCAAGACCAAGCTAACAATGAGAACTTCAGCCATACAGCCGGTATTACTGTCTTTCCCAGCAAATTTGGGTTTAGATAACACAATATGGCTCCTGTTCAACGATCAGATGAGTCAAACACATTTTTGGCAAGCTTCTGTAAATATGTTCAAAAAATATTTTCTATTTACTTTCCCTTTTGAAAAATTGTTCCTAGAGGTTGGTGATTTTGATTTCAAAATGCCTCACACAGTGTTTGTTGATTCTACTAATAAATCACTTTGTTCTACAGCTCACCTCGGAAACCCTCTTTGGCTGTAAAGTGCCATCTGATACCTAGAACAACAAGAAGACAGGACAACGTTGCCTGGGTTCTTTCATCTTTGTGGCTTGTTTTTTTTTGAAGGCATTCTATTCCAAGTCACTTCGGGATATTACAAGAATGCAACCCATTGCAGCAAAAGGGCAGATTTCAAATTAAAGAGGAGTCTGTGCTGTCTGTATAACTCGCCCTGCTATTCAGTGTGCTGTTATATATTAGAGATGTGTATAAGTTCAACTTTACACTTTAAAAGTAATTGAAAGATCAGAAAAGCAAAACTCTCCTTCAAGCTTTTTGCTTTTACTGCCATTTTCTGTCTTACTAAGCAATGTCTTTATCATGATGTCATTTCTTCTCAGGTAGTAACTGCAAAAAAATGCAGAAATCATTCATCTACAGTAGAAGTTTGGAATGGGCACTTAACATTGGAACTTACCTTTACATTTTGATTATAAAAGAAAATGGCCCATATGGCATAAATATCTTCAAGTGAAATGAGAGTTCATGAATTTATAGCAAATGTGATAAAGGCAAAAAGATCTCAAGAGGAAATGCTGTGATAATGGTCTTTTAATAGACCTAAGAAAAAAACTGGCTAACTCTTACCATGGTTGAGCAAATAAAGGCACAAATCAATGAGAAAAGTTGTCAGTTAAAGAGAAAAGAATCCAGAGTAAAGTTCAT
Source organism: Sula dactylatra (assembly GCA_013389905.1). Lineage (NCBI taxonomy): Eukaryota > Metazoa > Chordata > Aves > Suliformes > Sulidae > Sula > Sula dactylatra. Next base: position 13,476 of record WEKW01020386.1, read on the forward strand.
ATAATAAAGTGATCTGCCTTCAAATGAAGTTAAAAGGCAAAATTCTTAGTGAGACAAACCTAGGAGCAATAAATTAGAATACAAATGGAGACATCTTCATTAGTGGATGTTGAGAGCTTTTAACTGGCTTAGTGACTGAAAGTGCATAAAACAGTTCACACAAGCAGCTTGAAAAAAGGGTAGGTTTCGGGGGGGTGTTTTTAAAAATCAATATGATTTTCTTTACCTATGTCCTAGTTTCAGCTGGGATAGAGTTAATTTTTTCTTCATAGTAGCTAGTGTGGGGCTGTGTTTTGGATTTATGCTGAAAACAGTGTTGATAATGTGGAGATGTTTTCGTTGTTGCTAAGTAGCGCTTACACTAGTCAAGGACTTTTTCAGCTCCCCATGCTCTGCTGGGTGCACAGGAAGCTGGGAGGGGACACAGCCGGGACAGCTGACCCCAACTGACCAAAGGGATATTCCATACCATATGACGTCATGCTCAGTATATAAAGCTGGGGGAAGAAGGAGGAAGGGGGGACGTTTGGAGTGATGGCGTTTGTCTTCCCAAGTCACCATTACACGTGATGGAGCCCTGCTTTCCTGGAGATGGCTGAACACCTGCCTGCCCATGGGAAGTAGTGAATGAATTCCTGGTTTTGCTTTGCTTGCGTGCGCGGCTTTTGCTTTGCCTATTAAACTGTCTTTATCTCAACCCAGGAGTTTCCTCACTTTTACTCTTCCAATTCTCTTCCCCATCCCACCACGGGGGAGTGAGCGAGCGGCTGTGTGGGGCTTAGTTGCTGACTGGGGTTAAACCATGACAACCTATTATGAAATTACTTCAGCATTAGCAAAATTCAAATCTGTTTTCATCAAATACCCATTCCTTAAAGAGATATCCTGTGGTTTCAATTACTAACTGCTAAAAATACTTCTAAACTCATGGTCTGTGTTATTGGTTCTGGAGCCACACTTTTACTTCTCTGGTGCACACCTAGTCTAGGGAAATAAATGAATGTCTGATTGGATACTACTGAAAGGACAAAAACTTCATTTTTAATTAGCCTGAAAATCTCCAAACTCTTCAAAGTTCTCAATTCTTTTCTCCAATAGTCCTAACATAGATCAACACCTATGTTATCAGCAATTCTGAATCCTTCTTCTTGTGCATCTTTAGACCTCAGCAGCTTAAGTGAAAAGGTTGTGCTCCAGTGACAGACACAAGGTATTTGTACCTTGAATAAGACTCCTATAGTCTTTAAAACACAATCCAGGTGTAGGGATACTATTTAATGAAATTTATATGTGAAATAGAGCTAACAACATCTTTGTATTCTGAGACTAGTTTGATTTCATGACTATGCTACCTGTGAAGTTTAGTGTCATACAAACAAGTAGAGTGAAAACATAATACCACAGAACAAGAGAACGTCATCACTAGTTTGTTTAAAATTGCTAAAGCAAACACCTCCTGATGGCATGAGTACACCATAAGAAACAAAAGAAAGGCTTATAAACACATGGCACTACACACCAAAATTCCAAAACAAACATCCAGGCATTTAAATGTGAGCATTCAAAAATAGTCTAATTTGTCTGACTTAATTCACTCAAATAATTTGCATTTTTTCTACAGAAAAATGAATCTATAGAAGATAACACATGCACTGACACATGCATGCACCTACTGCAGATATCTACTCCAAAGTCCTCCACACTACACTGACTGATCACTTTCATGTCTATAAAAATACCCTCCTTTGAAAGCTGTAATGGTCACAAATCAAATCCTCATTTTCTAGTTAAGTGAGGCAGAAACTACTGCCTTTTGCTGTGGAATTTTGTTGTGGACCCATTTTGCTGCCTAAAACTACAGCCTTTATTTTTGTTATTCTCTTCTGTATTTTACTTACACAATAGTAGGCAATAGCTTTGGCATACATGAAAAATAGTGGGCAAGATGTCAAAAAACAAATAGAACTCTATCCACTGGTCAGTCATAATACAGGTAAAAATCCCAATCAGGTTAGCCACTTCAATTTTTTTCCATTGAAGCAGAATGTGGGTGGAAGAGCAGGAGAGAGGCTATATAGGACTGCACAGAGCCAGAGATCTTGCAGAAGAGAAAGAGCATAAACTTCTCCTTGCTCAAATTCTGTTTTGTTCTAGGCAGCATTACATTCAACAAGTCACACCATAAGAGAAAAATGCAAGACTTATCCACTTTTTAAATTGATATTGCTATGGTCAGATTTATCACAGGGTGCACTCTTATCCATGAGTGCCTTACAAAGATGCTATTTCAGTTTCTCCTGGTGTAAATGAAACTAGTTAATACAACTGAATTAACAGCTGCTCCCACATTTCTCCATACAGAAAAGGTAGCTGATTTTGTTGACAAAGTGATTCATTTTGAATTATTCTCTCACATCTATCTGTTAAGAAGCATAGTAATGCTTATAATTGTGTCTTGACTTGTGTTGGAAAGTTCTTGTTTTGTTTCCAACGTCCTACTCTTTCTCCCCCATTTCTCCTAACAGCCACACTATAAAACTGCAGAGCAGATTTGTAAACTTCTAGAGAGAAGGGAGAGAAGTGAAGTTTTCTGTTATGTGATCACCACAGACCACAGGTCCTGAAACAATAAAGCCCAATAAGAAAATCTCTGCAAAATGAAATGCAGCTGCAATATAATGACCAGGAAAAGGATTCAGGAGTTATTGCAAAAAATCCCTAGAAGCCTTCATCAGAATGAGACATAGCAACAGTGAGGAAGGTACTAAAGCCTTTGGATTACACTGACAATCGCAGCTGAAACAGGTAAAAGCAAAAATATTCTACTGTTTTTTAAACAAACAAACCCCACAACAAAAAAAAAAGCCTACAACAACTAGACTTTCACCAAAATATTGCACTGTAGATAACTGAAAGATCATAAACTTTTCTCAATTATCTATGAAGTAAAAGCATATGGCTCAAATTCACCATCAGGTTTGTAGGTACTCCAGCTTAGGTACTGAAGGCTTCCTTCAGTGTGGAGGTCTGCCCAGCAGCACAACAGCACCCCAGGTACTGCAGCCACCAGCTTGCCAGAGATGTACAGTAGCGAGCAGAGCACAGCTGCCTTGGCTGTGTTGCACAGCCTTTTCCTGGGCAGCAAAGCCTTCTGGAAGTGTCACAGCACTCTTGGCATGATTTTGAAACCACCTGTCCTAGAGAAAAAGCTCACCAACCAGATCAACTTCTAAGGTGTAACTTTCAAACATGTATTCCAGCTGTTGATGAACTCTGGTTTTGCTCTTTGATTATCTTGCCAATGAAAAAACACAGCATACACTACACACCACTTTAGAATGAAGCCTTGTGCTAAGAAGCGCCTCTGGGCTGTCTAGGCAGTTTTAAACTGCATTACACGAACAGGTCCCCAGATACATCATAGTTTTAGGAAATACAAAATACAGCTAGAAATTACAGGTTAACTGAAACAAAAGTAAAGCTTTTATCTGAACTGCTGAAATTACAAAAAACAAGCTACAGATCTAGTGACTATGTTTCAGGACATCGCTGCACATGTGTATCAGCTGAAAAGAAACAGAGCAGCTTAAAAGACACTTCTGGAGTGCCAGCCAAGCTTTCTTTTTGCTCAAGGAAGTATATTCGTTGTTGTTGAAGGTCCTTTCTATACATTCTATATTTGCACAAAATTTGCACTTCGAGTGTTTTCCTATTCTGCAGTACCATCTAGTGACATTGCAATGAATGGGAATTAAGCTTCATTGCAGTGCTACTTTTTGTGGAGCAATTATTAGACCAAATTTGCAACTCCCACTTTAACCATTTCTTTCCTGGCTTGTTATGAGCCCCATAAAAGAAAACATACGATAGAAGATACAGACTTGAAGAAATAAAAACATTCATGAGCCCCGACACAAAGCACTTTCTGCCTGCTTTCTGACTGGAGAAGAGACAATTTCAATGAATCTACAGGTGTGAAATACATACTTTGTGATAACAGTTTAAAAAAAAATGCACCAGTTAGTAAGGCACTCATGTTAATCTACTGTCACTACCCATCAGGTAACTCTTTAGCAGTATCTTAACTGTAGGTTGGGGGAAATCTGATAAACTCTGTCATTAATGAAGGTAGCTGCTTCCTTGGTTCCCAGATCTTAGCTGAACCTGCCCTTAGAGACATTCTTGGGAAATCTAGACAGGGAAAAATTATTTCTAAGCACATCCCAGTATTCTCTTGTGTACTGAATACAAATGTTCTTATCAAAGTGTTAAAATAGTGACTGAGAGTTAAAAGACTGTATTTGTTAAAAAATACTTTAGATATTGTTCCTACAAAGTAAAATAAATACTTCATTTGTAGGCTACCTTACCTCAGCTTTACCAGGGACATTGAAAGAGACAAAGATAATGAGTTTTTACAATGTCACAAAAGGTAAATAAAACCTTAAACTATAAAATAAAATCCTTTGTACAAAAAGGTTTAACACTATTTTACTCAAAAACCCGATCAACCCCGATTTAATAAGTGCTTCCCCCCCAAAGCCATTATTCTTAACTCATAAAACAAAAGTTTACATTCTCAACCAGAGCTTTCAATATCTATTCCTAATTACAATACCAAATACTACAAGTGAAAAAAACCAAAACAAACCTCCAACACCAAACCACACCACACACACAAGACCCATCTTTTACGAGGTTTTGGATCTGTTATATTTGTTCAGGATACAGACTGTGTAGCTTAAAGACTTACACTATAAAGATTCATGCATTAAAAGTTGTAATTTGTGTCTAATGCAGAGAGAGAATTTATGTGCAATACCTCGCTTAAAGACATATAAAATGATCTGGAAGAATACTTGAAGGACAGCCGATCAGCAGCAAGCCAGCATCACCAGCAGCTTTGCTTTTATTATTATTTGCTTAACAAATATTCAAATAATCTATCATCTGGGCAGAAAAAGGAAGTTTTTGAAATACTCTGTGATCATAACCAATGCTGGACAGTCACCTACCTGGACTTTCAAGAGAGGCACGTAAAACCATTATCTGCCAGTATAAGGCAACAAGAAAAAACACCCCTTGTGCAACTAGTAACTTCATCTGATTGTTTCAGGAGTTTCAGGGCAGCTGCCCTCTGCGTGATTGTGAGCAGATGAGATCAAAACACTGTGGCATGGCCAAGACTTAATGGCACATATCTTGCCGTAAAGCAATGACACCTCCGTATTCTAGGCTTTCATCTCCATGCTTTTTGAAAACACATCACTTTCTATAAGGATATGGTATAAAACTTGCATCAGAATTATCTAATAAAGTATTGGGCCCTAAATAAGAAGTTTCAGTAAGTGCACATCCACAATTCTGATGTTAAACCAGGTACAAAACTACAGCACTGTCAGAAATTCTTGGCTGCTTAATTTTGCGATCATTGCATTCAGTAGAAGGCCTGCCATTGTCTCCAACAAGAGCAAAGAAATGGAGTAAAGTCAAATTAAAAGCTCTTGAAAACCCTACAAGCACAGGCACTGTGGTCTGGTTGGCTAATGGGCTCCATTAATTTAAATGTCAATAGTCCAAAACAAACCTACTCTGCAGCACCATCTAGTGATGCTACATGGGTTTCACAATAAACCAGTATTGCAGAACAGATTTTAATATTAAATTGCACAATTTATGTGTATTAATTCATTGCATGGAGCTCACACTGATGGCTTGAGAAGTATTTTAACCAACAAGTTTAGCTATATGTAAAACAAAACCCAGTTCCTCCAGACCACCATTAGAAAGGAATCTGAGATCAAAGAACTTACTTAATAATCCTTCTGGGGATTGTTAGACCAAAAATAGTGTCGGCAACATAAACTGAAAACAGAAACTCTAAAGCCATATGGTTAAGACATGGATTGGCCAAAGCAAGAGAAAATGTTTTGTTGCAGTATTTAATTCAAATTTATTTCAAGTATTTGAGAATAATCTTAAAAGATTCAGATTCCAGGTAACTTATCGTTGTATCAGCAATTCTAGGAATACAGAAAAAGAACCCACTCTCAAGACTTTTGCAACTTTCTCCTTCAAGGAGGGCTCAAGCTGATGTTGTAATTTGGGTACTGGGGGGAGGAGGGAGGCGGGGAAAGACCTTTTTCCACAAGGAGTTTCTACTATATATAAACAGCAGTCATTACTGCTGTATTAAAATCACTCAGTCCTACCCTCAGGAGAGCCTTCTACTAGCATGATTACACTACTTCAGTGACAGATTTCTAGCAATTAAGAATAAAGAGAAGTGGCAGACTGCTTTAACAGAATTCTCGCTTTCTTCAGTGACTGCTCCTGTTGCAAGAGCCATACTTAGAAGTCATACAATAGGAGTTAAAATGACTCTCCTTCAAGAGGAGAAAGAGAAGACAGCAATGCCTATTGCCTGACTAAATGAGACTGAAGCTTTGGACTACAAACCCAACTGCATTGCACATCAACTTCTGAAGAACCATCACAAACCAGTGAGTTCTGGCAGCATTGAACCACTCTTAGGAAGTTTTAATTCATTATCTAAAGTATTAAATTTTCTTCCTTCTTGATTCACTGTTTATTGACTACATATTTTTAATGTAAAAGCTCTGTCTTCTTCCTGTTGGATGCTATATTGATTCTACTGATTTGGGACCTCAAAAAGAATCAAGAAAGAATCTGTTTAAAATCAAGTTGGTTTAAGTTGAAGCACTTCATTTTGCTAGATAATCTCACAACCTGCTTCAGATGGTGGATAGCACCTTGCAGAGTCCTCAGAGTTATTCTTTGCACTGTTACAAAGTGTTATGCTGAGTTTTGAGAAAGACCCCAAAAAACCCAGAAAAGCAAAGGAAACTATTTACCAATGTTAAATGGAAAAATTTGAGAGCTACACTACCTCTTTGTCTAGCTAACAAAAACAGTATTAGATTTCCCTTGCATACCTTTTCCTCACAGAATGTTGAGAGAGAAAGCTAAGGAATACATGGAGCTGTAATACACAATTCATGTTATGTTAGCAGCCTGCAGAAAGTCTCTGATGTCTTCTTGACCTTCCAGGAAAGCCTGGAGATTAAGAAATCATCATAACACACACACACACAAAAAGTCTTTAAATGGACCAAGGTCTGATAGCATTGCTGTCTCCCCTTACCTTACTTGCTACTACTGAAGTTTACTCACTAATAGATACATTTTTATCCCTGATCTTACATTTGCATCAAATGTTTTCAAACCATCATTACCTTAGCAGTGGAAGTGTTAATACAAATAAACTTTACTTTTGTACTTAAATAGCTCATTATTAAAAGGAAAGGCTAAAAATTATTCACATTTTCAGTGTTTTGAAGCAAACAGAGGCTTCAAACATTCTTCCCTTGCCTCTAAGTTGCTATACATTTTCAGATAAAAACAATTATCTGTATGTGCTGTCACATCAACAGATGGTGCTTTCCTGGTGCTGCTTATTTTTCCTGTGCAACTGAAAAAACAATGCAAAAAACAGGTGGGATGTAGTGTTATTTAGACACAGTACAAAAGATGCTTAGCAGAAGACTCCCCCACCATCTCTGTTACGGCTTCTTACAGTATCTCCAGAAGGTCAGTCACACACTACAGATCTTCCAGATTTACAGAGTTACTGATTACCCACACAGGTACACAGCCTCTGCACCTGCATTCTTGCCTGCCTTTCCCTGGAGAGTGCTAACTCCAACCTTGCTCCTGTATCCAGCTGCCAAAAGTTGAAAATATGTTATTTTGAGGATTCTCCCTCCCCACCCATCCTCAAATCCATTCGAAACCATGTTCAGAACACACTAGAGTGGAACAGACCAACAAGCAAATAACCTCCCTGTTAAAGCCATGAACATTCAAGAGCTCTGCTAAGACTATATAGAAACAACCGTTGAAGTGACAGCAACACAAGGTTCAAGAGAGTTGAGTTTTGTGTAGACAAATAATCAGAATCAAATGATAGGGCACAGTGCATCGTTCTGATGCTCCTGCTCACAAGACCTGCTGCACAAACTGAACAAGTCAAGCATAAAGAAGATACCTCAAAGTAAACTCACCAGAAAACCCCACATTATACTTCTGTTATTCTACTTTTATCCTTTAGGTATATCTTAGTACTTCGTATAAATTTTGGAAAGAATGAGCTCATGGCAGGCTTAAAACACTTTGCAGGGGGAATTAGATACATTTAATAATATTTAAATTCCTAATGTAAGGGCTAAAGTTACTGAAAATGCTGACCACACACCAGTGCAGCCACACTACTAGGCTTGTTAATTTTCATCCCAAGTGAAAAATAACACACATAGAATGGTGTCTATTTAAAGTCCTTTTTAATTATGTACTGCCATATTGTATCCTACTGTATAGATCAGAGAAACAACAGCCAAATGCCTATAATTTAGATGTTTTAGCATACAAGCAGAGTGGGGACAACATAATCACTAACTAATCCTCAGAAACCATTAAAAAAAAGCAGATCAAATTGGCTAGAGAGAAGAGGCTCTCTCCTTACCTCATACAGTCTGCCCCCTCCCAGAAAAAGCTGGCAAAACCATGAACATAGGACCAAAAACAATACATGGTTTCTGCTTTGTGTCACTGAGTTTCTAAGAACCATTTCTCTTTGTGTTAACAGTCAGCTGAACCAACTGAGGAGAGAGGCAGGAAAGCAAAGGAAAAAAAATTGATTAATGTTGGTTGATTATATGACTGAATAGTTCAGGTGTTAATGAAATATAGCTCAACATCTCACCTATTCAATAATATCCTTTATATAATATAATCAAATAAACTATGTATATTGTATTTCATTTAATGGTGCAAGTTACCTAATGCAGCTTCTACCAACACTAAACATGACTATGCAGACTATACAAAACTCAGAGATCCTGACTATGGTTCTTCTCAGGGGGTTTTCTGCCTTCTGGCACTTAAACTAACTTAAAATAAATTGGCAATGCATTAAAACACTGCAGTGTGTAGCCCTTTCAGAACAAGGTTAATTAAAAACAAGTATGGTAGGTAAGTCCCTCTTTCAAAACTGCTTAATTTAACCACAGGCAGCTTTGAATCTCTACAGCAACAGGCAACAGGTACCATCGACAAACCCACAAGCCCTCACCGGGCCCTTGGGCACTGGGAAATACAGTGCCTCCCACCCAGCCCGACCTGCCTGCCCCACAGGCAGCAAAACAGGCAAGTGCTCACCATGTGATAGAGGTATATTGGGAAAAGCTAAGAAGGAAGGAACAGCAACAACTCCAGAAATTGCAAGCAGCAGCTGAGGAAGGAAGCAAGCAATACAACTAAGAAAGAAGCTCAATAAGTACAAACAATACAAAAAAATATGCTAGCTAAAGAATCTCTCTTCCTCAGGCCATGGTTAACAAGCCCCTTTCTCCTGCCCTCCCCCACCACAGTCAGTGCTGCAGGTTTTCAGGTAAACACAAAATAGTAGTAATATTCAACAAAAATTTTGAAGAGTCAAAAAACAAACTGGGAAGAAAAACAAGACCACCGTGAAGATAGAGTGCTAAAGGTCTTTTAAAATCCATTATTTTCCTTCTCAGCATTTGGGTTGGTGCAGAAGGACCATATCACCACAGCACAAGATATTTTTAGAGCCGGAAGTAACTCTGTGCTATTTCCACTGCCTTCAGCCTCTAAAAGCTGGGAGGAGATATCCACCCTCATCCTAGGTTTTGCTGGGGTTTGGCTAAGCTTCATCAGTCCACCTGAAGAACCAGATCCCACATCTACCCAGAGCCATCAGGCCCAGTTCCTTCAATGTCCATCAGTGGTATCAGTGACAATTACCTCCATGAGCATCAAAACAAGTCTTACAGCCCTTTCTGTCCAACATTCAACTGCAAGGAGTATCAGTGTCTCTAGGGATACAAGGAACAGGCAGAAATAACCGTAATGGTCTAAAAAATAGATCATTAGCAATGCTACAACAAAAGTGTGATGAACACTAAAACATAAGACTTCTGAATTTTTAGAAGCCTTGACTGTTTTAGAACACAGGCTGTAAAAACTGACTTAAAAAAGGGATTTTTCACTCATTGTTTTATACTACAAAGATTTTTGCCTTTGTTTGGACACAAGACAAAAGTACCTCTGTGTATTTTTTTTCTATTCCTGGTACTATTTTTTTAGTGGAGGTTTTATTCTTCTAATAAAGCATATATTCACGCTTCCCCAGTAGCTGTCATCCAATTTATTCATCAGAGTAACAAATCTGCATTTCAACAGTCATATGTAGACAAGTTCCAGCATCAAGTTAAAATAATATATTAATAAAACCAAACTGCATGACAACTTGGAGACAATGTGAAAGAACAAAAAAATTACTCCCAGGAGCAGAAAGAAAAAAATTTCCCAGTTTTCTGCTGGCTCAAAGCCAGATTTTCACCTCCCGCAGAGCTCTTCTGTAAACCAGGCTCCACGAGATGAACTTTCTCTGTGTCTGTTGGAAACTGAAAACTGTACTGAGAGCAGTTGTTTTGTGGGTAGATGTTTCATAGCTACAACAAATTTTCCATCACTGAATCTCTTTCCTACCCCACCTGCAAAGACCCCAGATGTAAGTAATTACCATGTGTGACAAGCTTGAGCTTTTCTCACCCTTTTTTCCCCCCTCAGAACTCCCACAGCATTATAGCCCCAGCAGCTTCCCCCAGAGGCCAGGGCGAAGGTGGCAGCACACCACCTGCACTGCAATGACCTCCCACACCAGATCTGGCTCCTAGGGCATGGCTACTGCAGTTATCAGATGCAGCCAGCTGAACATGAGCCAATACAAGGCACTAAGGAGCTCAGATCCACTGTACTCTGCACTGCTTGTTTTCTCACCTCCACTGCCAGTTAAAAGGACAGTATTACTCCCGAGTTCAGCTGTGGGCAAAGAGTGATTCAAAAGGGGCAGGTAACAGCTTATTTAAGCTAAAACATTTTTCTTCTTCATTAAGTTTCCTGGAATGCCTGAATGGTGTAGAGAATGCTTTAAGCCTGGAGAGAATGGGAGTGGGTGAAAAGATTGAAGAATAACCACAGTAGTTCCTTTTCTCCAGGGAAAAATCTGTTGAATAATGAATTTAACAGGGAGATGATACCACCCAACTGTTCAGTTGAGATCTGAACAACATCTTTAATGAATAAAATATTAGCACTAGAAAGCACGTTTATACTTTCCTATAAGAGAGCTTATAAGCAAATCATAAACTATGGCAACGAATAGGCAACGTACTTGTAAATATTCATGATGTTTTCCATTCCATTTTGTTTTCATCCTAAAATCGCTCAAGGCCCAGATCTTTTTTTGGAGACAGTTGTATTAAAATAAAAAGGAGTAAAGGTACACAGGTCAATCTCACCACACACAATCCTTCTTAATTACAAATTTATATGATGGTTCTTTTTATGAAAAAAGGTAATGCCAGAATTAATTAGAATCCATACACTTTAATCCCTACAAGAAATTAATTCATTGTACAAGTGCCTTTGGGATTGCCACTATCTCTAGATCATTATTTTCATTTTTAATTTTTTAATGAGGCAGATATTTCCACATCATTGCAAATGATGACAGGAAATGCAGGCCACTGTAATGAATTAGTTTATCAGGGAAGAAGACGATAGCCTATGGATCACCATAGGTGCAACTTGTAGCATAACTAGGTACAAGGACCTGTTTAAATTCTTAACTATTTCAAAACAAATGTTCTAACCCAGCATTATTGCTGTGGCTGGCAACAGTCTCACCTTTCCACAGATCAGAAGACCAACTGTATCAGCTACACAGCACCTTATATATTCCCTAGCTATTATAACCTCAGAAATTTTAACAGATTTATTTGAATGGCTATTTTATCTTTTATAATTTTCTTACCAAATATTTTCTCTTGATAATGCTCTTCCATTGAACATTACCATTTCTTTGTATTAAACATACTGATAATCTCATGTTATAAATGACACAATTTATTTTCTCTTGCCATCAGTTATTTGCAAGCAAGATTGCTAGTGATATTCAGTAAAGCCGCTGCTGTACTTTCATTTCATATTTAGAGTTTTATTTCACACTGAAGAATACAACATTGTACTATATCAGACAGCCACCTGGGAGGATGAGGGGAGTTTATGGAAAGTTACTATTCCACAGGTTTGAACCACTTTTGCTTTGGAAATCCTTCTGCAAGTTTGTTTGCAAGGCATAAACAGGAATAACACTAGGTGTATGGCTCCCCTCCAAACTTCCAGCTAGTTTTTTGAACTGAAGAATCACCTGCGGAACAAATATTGCACGGTTTTCTCAAGCTTTGTAGAATCCCATATCTACAACAGGTTAAGGATGCTGAACCAAGCCAAAGGGCCAGGCACCAGCACAACTTGGTTGCATATGTGTCAGTACAAACTGGCTGTGGTTTGAGGTTGTACAAAGAGAGCTCAAGGGCCCATACTCGGCACAATCAACACATTGGTTGTTTTGTGAGCAACTTCCCAAGATTGCTTGGGCTTATTTTATGAGAATGAGGTGTCAGAATTTTAATGCCCTGTATATTCTCCAAGAGATACCAAAGTGCACTACTTTGACCTTTCTAGTGTTCTGCAGCTTGACTCATTGGCAAATCTTATTTATAGCCATAACATAATCACAGCTGCAGTGCTAACAATGCTGACCAAAGGGGACAGTTGATGATAGGAATTTCCTGGCAGTTACCAACTTCCTTTTGGATGTTCAGTAAGAAAAAGGAAGGAAGAACAGTTCTAAGCACAGAAAACCAAATAACCTGCAGACAAGTATCAGAAAGAATTTTATCCACCAGGTGCCTTTTGGAGGTCTTGGTCATAGCTGATAAAATGCTGTTGTACCAGCTACATTCACACTGGAGTCAGATACTCTATGGTAGCTCCATTGATTATAGCAACAGACCCTACAGTTTTAAACAATTCTCAGATGTTAGATGCTGCAGTTTAAGAGCTTTGTCATAATAGCATGACAACCATCATTACCCCAGTAATTTTCAACTCTTCAGGCAGCCACCATATGGTGCTTTAGCTCAGGTGTAGACACAAGAAAGGAGGGTTGTTTCATGGAGGGTTTTATTTGTGGTGTGCATGGTTGGGGTTTTTGGGGGGTGTTTTGGTTTTATTTTTGGCCTTGAAACTTATTTTTAAAAAGCAAAAAAAAACATTCTTGCACCTAAAGATTAGCAAGAAACAACTTCCCATCTTGGGAAGCCAAGCCATTTCAGGGTCAAAACTTAAGTATCAAAAAACTAAGACAAGTGGTGAAATAGTAAGAGAGACATCACAGAATGGACTGTGGTCATGCCAACAATTTCTGGGAATAAACATGTAATTTAGAACAGTTTGCTCTTAGAAAGCAAAGCAGAAACTAACAGTCACATTATTACAGTAATTAATTTAGCTTTTATAAAGTCATCAAAAACCAAAAGCAGAATATTCCTCTGTCTGTGCAAGCACACTGGACTCCCACATCACCTCAGTTTCTCAAGATTCCTCTTACACAGGTGACATTACAAAGTTAAACTTTTTCCTGGTTCCATTAACAAAGTGAAAGAGACAGCAAGGGGATTATTAGCTATTAGGATTATTTATTATAAAATAAAGTTTCATACCTATTTTTTTTTCTTACCTCATTCACCCTCCTTAGCTTGCTTGCTTTCTTTTAATGTTTACCTTTCCCCAGTACCCTGTTCTTAACTTTTCTCGTTTGGACCTATCTTCTCCCTTTGTGCGGCCTCTTCCCACTGCCCCATATCAACTGCAGTACAGCAGCTAGAAGGGGACTACAGGGAGTCCTAGGATGTTCCTAGCTTTTATCAACTGCATGTGGCTTAACTACTACCAACCTTAACTGACAGGAATGCTTGAATGGCAGATTGTTCTCCCAGCTTCCCACACACCCACTCTGTAGTGGTTAGGAACAATCAAATTGAGAATTTAGAGCACAGCAAACTGGTGCATGACTAGCACATCACTGGCATAGCAGTTTGTGCAAGCACAACAACCCTCATCTCAGGCTTAAAACAAAACACCCAACACCACCACCACCCCCCCCAAAACCCCAAACCATCCAACCCACTCCCCAAAAAAAAACCCCATCAAACAAAAAAAAAAGCCACCAAACCACCAAAAACACCAGATACCAGACAGAACTGTAAGTTATCCTAGATGATTTTCCTTGAATCAAAATCAGGGCTTGATCACACAAGATGCTTTACTGCAGGTTGGAGAGAATAGTAGTCCATGGTATTGGAATGGCTGAATCTGGACAGTGACAGTCCACATCTATGGTTAAGGCAGTAACTATTCTCTTATAATCAGGTAGTTCAATGACAGCTTGAAAATATTCTACATAGAAGAGTTGTACAGACAAACACTATTTAGACCACAATAAGTCATCTAATAATAGGTTAGTTTGCAGGTACACACAGTTCTTACAACAATCTATACTGCAATATGCCCATCTTACTACAGAATAAACTAATTGTTTTCTATAGTGGTCCCTAAAGAGTCCATTTATTGCAGAACTTGTAATTTGTATTATTTGGACACATATTGCTTAGGGAGGTTGTTGGTTTGTTTTCTTTTTAAATAAAGAAAAGCTTACAAATAATATTACTTCCACTTACAGTCTGACTCTTTCTACAGTCCAAATAACTCTTCCAAAATTCAGGCTACTCTAAGCTGCAAAGCTGTTGCTTTATACCAACTGCTGGGCCTATCCTGGAATCTCTCAGAGGGGCAGGGAGAAAGTCTATAGGTCAGTTTAGGTTATTTTGTTCTGTTCCCAACAGCAACTTTCACTGAAGTCCAGTCACTGTCAGGCTCCCATTTAAATTAGTTCTTAAGATTGCAGGGGCTTTGGCTTTGCTTTGTTTAGTGGGGAGGTTTTTTTGTTGTTTTTGTTTGTTTGTTTGTTTTTTAAATCCAGCAGTTCTTCACTAGTATGTATGTAATGCTTGCAGGAGAAGCTATTGTTAAAGGTTGGCAAACTTTACAAAAAAGTGTAAGAAAGAAGTGCATACTACTGCAGCAAATTCATCCTCTTTTATAAACAGAAAAATAACCTGACTTGCTGGGCTGCACATTCCAAATCTCTCCNAAAAAGAGCAGGGGTAGGGAGAAAAGGTTGAATACAAGTACTTGCTGAAGGGGAAACAGCATTTTTATTAAACATTTCATTGTTTCATACTGAGTCTTGGAGACAAAGAAGATCCAATATTAGGTTAAAAGATCATGCACTTGCCATATGTACATTCACCCATGCAATGCTTTCCATTTTAGTATAGTTATATGCTCCGAGAAAACTGTTTAACAGGCAGCTCAGCTGTTCTCTTCAGCAATGACAATCCCAACGGCCATTAAAGGCACGAAAATATCTGATACTGTCATCCTATCTAAACAATGCAGCTTGGAGGAATTAAATTGCTTAGTGTATTTCAAGCCTGCAGTAATGAAAATAGAAGCATACCAAGGCACATCAGGGACATTGTTTACACTGCTTTTTAGGCATTAATACACTTTTTGATAATGCACATTTCTGAATTTTTCCATTAGAAACAGAGATGAAAAGTGCTGACATTCTCCAAGACATTTCAAAGCCATGGTTTATTTGTTTGTTTTAAAATAAAAACCCCAAAGTACCAAACAATGCAAAAAAAAAATTGCAATTTAAGTGATATTTCATTAATAACACATACATTTCTAATAGAACCTTAATACTTTGTTAAGAAGAGTTTGTTTCTTCTTTAAAACACCTTGTTCTTTTACAAGTGTTTGTCTCTTTACATTGTCTTGTCTGTACATAGGTGAATGTTATTCCAGATCAAGCAATAGCAGCTCTAATTTCACCAGTTCCTAAACAAACTCTGCTCCCAGAACAACTATGGGTCAGTGTTCACTCCTTCCCACTCACAACAAGAAAATAGCTTTACATGAGGAAATATGTGGGTTCAAACCTTTAATATTCCTCTTAAGCCTCTAAAACCAGATTCATTCAACTACCTCAAGAGAGTACTCAGTCCACAATATTGAAATCCCCAAGAGCATATGACCTTACGTTGTTATTTTAACTGAAGACATATTGTTCTTTTATGATGGAATAAAGGTGCAATTCCAGATTTTCAATACGTGCAAGAGTTTAAATAGTGAAGCTGAAGACTTTCCTTTTTCTGTCAGGTTTGTGAATCTGTGAACGGTCTCTGGAACTCCTGGTGATGTGTGTAGGCTTAATAGCTCTAATGAAGTTAACCACACAACTCAATTTCTGGAAAGTAGCTCACTACCTAATAATTCTTTCTCACTACCCCAGGTCCCACTGTTTTCCTAAGATCACACCCAGATGCACACAGGCAGTCTAAAGATCACTAACCATAGCCAAACTGATGACAGGACCCATAATTCATGGAAGCTATTTTCCCCCCTGGCACTGCCTGCAGGTCTAACTTGACTTCAGCAGAACCTTTCAATAAACAGAAAAACTTCTCATCTACACTTCTTATCAAAATCAGAGATAGATTTCAGAGTGCATGAACTCTACAGCACCAAAATCAAAGAAGATTGACTAGTGCTTTTCTGAAGCTCCCAGCGTTGCACATTTGACTTGGCAGTATTGTCATCTATGGTCATCTTCTTCACAGTTTAAGGTGTCCCTGGAAGCCTTAGTTCATAAGAAATCTGTCAAGCACCTTCTAATTTCAAAATTGTGCGTGACAAAAGAATGGCTGCTGCTTTGTTTACGTTGCAAGGAGACCAAAGGCATACCTACTATCCTTTGCCTAAATTACAGCAAACTAGCCAAGGCAGAGGAAGAACATAGACCTCTATCCAGGGCATGTTTAATCTACTTATTGTGTTGTGCCTGTACATACAAGTTACCATTTAAGCTTGTAATACATGTGAAAACACTGATAAACAGTGCAAAATGTGCAGGCACACAGGGACCTGCTTCAGAGATTTTGGGACATTTGGGAATTCCAGAATCCAGGTAGCACTTCATCCTTCCTCTGCAGGCAATCCTCAGCACAGACTCTGCAGCTCAGGATGAGACCAGGCAATTTGGGATGAGATCTTTTCAGCAGGCCAGCAGGTTGCCCTCCCTGCTCTCCTTGGCCTAACATCTCACTTTGCCAGTTTTGCAATGTGCTCTTTGCCAGAGAGCCAAGTCTGTCTTGCCCAAGAGATTACTCTATCACAGCAAATAACTACAGTTGTAAAGAGCTTCAGAACAACAGCATAGAAATAAATAGTGTTTGGTATGGTTACATTTTTCTTCCATCTGTAACACTCAAATACTGGATTCCCTCTCCCTCCTTTTTAAAGACATGGGCTGCAGTTGGACCTTCTGCAAGTCAACATAGTATTTAATTTGGGAATGCTGAATAGGCCCTACATATATTTTCAAAGATCAGCCTGTTGACATTTGACTCCTTTGGCTTCTGCCTTTAGGCATAATCCTACTTTCATTTTTCAATTTCTGTATTTTCTACAAAACTGCCACTTTCTATGATTATTTGTTGGCATGTTCATATTTGAGAACCTTATCCTCTCTAAACCAGTAATACCGCCTGCTCCCTCACCTGGAAGGAAAAACACTACAGTGAAGTCAGCCTGTATTCCACAGCCCATTATGGAATCAGACTGACTTCTCTACATTTTCCAAGTCTGATTCTACCACAGGCTTTGCAGGGTTCAGTCTCCATTTTTCCTGTCTCAATAAAAGTTATAATCCATTTGATTTCCATTCAATATTCTTCTGTTTTCTTGATAAGAAAACATTTTTAGCACAACTGATGTAGAATTTCAACTATTATTTACTTTCTTTTTAAAGCAAAAAGAATGTTCCTATACTCTGCTAGCATAGCATTCTTTCCAAAGAGGGAATTAAGATCAAACATCCTCAGCAAGCACATATCACCATTATGTCATTTCATCCAATTTCTTAGGATAACAACTCTATAGAAACAGAAGAGAGGTGGTAAAGAAAATACCCACGTTCATTGTTACAGGTGACAACCAAGACACTCAAGGATGAAACATTCCCCTCACACAAAGCAAATATGAAGGTACAAACTCAGACCTGTATCCAGGAATTCATTTTCTGCATAACCATATGAGAAGACAGGCATCTTCAAAAGCTGACACAAACATCTACATTTAGCTGCTGTAGTGATATGGTACTAACACCATTCCAGGAGTTTCTCTATCCAAATCAATGGAAGGATATAAACTCACACTCTTTTATATACATATATTTCACTACCAGCTGGTGTCACCATCCACCTTAAATTTATGCCAGGTTATTTCATACTTATCTTGATCTTCAGCAAGTCATAGGAGAAAAAAGTTTAGCGTTTAGAAATAACGAATGACACTGCATTTTATATACAATCATCCAGCTGGTCTTATTTTCATTTTTAGAAGATCTGAATAAAGAAAGTTCCCCAAAGAAATGAGTTAATACTTTTTTTACTGCCTTTGTACATTATTAACACCTCCTTTTGTACAGTAATCCCCACAAAAATGGATTTATTCTTATGTGAAGAAAAATTCACTTTGGACATAGTGGTAGCTATTGCTTGTACTTGGAATCACACTTTTCTACTTCAGGACAAGTTGACTACATGCACTGAGGATTACTCCTTGTTTTTGTGCAAGAGAGGTATAAAGAAACCATTAGTTAGGAAGAAATATATAAGGAGGGAGAGAGGCTGGTTTGTTTTCTCAATCACTCAAATCCATACAGCAAGGTGAATTTCCTCCTAGGATATTTAAAGAACTGACTGATGAAATCCTTAAAGCCATCAGCACTTTATTTTTGAGAACTCAGGTGAGATGGCTACAGTACAAAAGATTAAACTTAAAGAATGACAAGTGTGGTGTACCTATAGAAGAGGAAGAACTAGATAGTTACAGAGAAATAGCAGAACAAATGACTGGGTTTCACTGAATGGAAGACAACAACAAAGAAGACCAAGCAGGATTTATCACAAAGACATATCAAGTTAATCTAATCTCCTCCTGTAGAGAGGTATCATGCTTTATAAAAATAAAATAGCAATAATGTTTTATCTACATCTTGACAAAGAAGTACTAAGCCATATTAGAATTATGGCATCGGAACACCCTGCAAAGAAATGCAGCATACAATAGCCTACGTACACGACCAGCCTTCCAATGAAGGTACTAGCAATTTCCTGCCAAAGAGAAAGGTTGCACTGAAGGGGATTCAGCAGCAATGAATCCTTTAAGTCAGTCCTATCAAGTACCATAATGACATGGTTGATGAACTAAGCATTTTGATTATTCAATTGGCAAACTTTACCAAAGCTGGAAGGGCCAGGAAATACAGCAGGAGCCTGGATAGAACTTAGTGATCTTAAATTGGAGATGTGCTCTGGAAAAAAGACAGATGACCAAAAGGTACAAGACCTCAGCAGAAACAATCAGCTACTGCAGTAAAACTGACATCATTCCGGATGTTGTATGACAACACATCACAAACAGTTTAGCATAAAGAAGTGAAGACTGAGGCAAAAGCCCACAACTGCACTGAGGTATCCAATTGTAATGGTTGTCTACTCTCCTGTGGTGTGTCCCTATAGCATGCAGGCCGAGGGGGCAAAATGCTTTAGGACCCCTAGTCAAAATGAAGAGATAGCTGCAATCAACAGATTAAAACCATATGAGAAATTCTACAAACATATGAAATATCCATTCCCTAAACCTTATGAGAGCATAAATAGGAAAATTACGAGGAAAAAAAGCAAACATTCAAAAGATTAGCAGGGACTGAAAAAGATCGCTAAAGGATCTGACCAAGAGAATTGTTCTGTTCCAGAAGAACAACTTTAGATCCAAGGACTTCCCCTTTCTGATGCTGAAGTACATTGAAATTCCCCACCTCTCCACCCCCCTCACCCTATTTAAATCAATTTAGCCTCTAATCTTCTTCGGTGACTTTCTGGATTTCCGTAGAAAGCATCCTGCAGTTTTACAAATGCTGCAGAGACTATGAACTGAAATTTTTCTCTTCCTAGTAATGAAATGAAGATTGTCATTACATTTATCTGTAATAGAAATTAATATCTTGCCTTTATTGTAAACAGATACAGGAACAGACTCTGATGCAGTTGCTTGCACACAATCAAATGAGATCAATTTTTATCCTACTTGAGGGACAATGATTTCACTAGGCAGTGGGAAGATGAAATTATTTAAAACAAAGGCAAAGTTAAATATATAGCAAAGATAAATGTGTGGTTTTTTGCTAGCACACAAGCATGCTAAGCCTAAATGCAACAATTGCCCAGTGNTTCAAACCTCAGACAGTTCTGCTCTCCCATCTTTCTCATTAAAAGTTTATATTGAGAACTAATGATTATGATTTTATCTTAAAACAAGTGACTAGCTTACACTGAGCTTTCAAAGATATAGTTAAAGCAATTTTTTGTTTCTGTCCTTACATCATAGTGTTAAAGAGGTTACTAGACATGATCTCTGCCAAAGCCCCCCTCATTTCACAATAGCATTATTTCTAATAGTTGTTAGAAAAA
>WEKW01020386.1:41027-55317 GCA_013389905.1 Sula dactylatra
TATTAATTTAATAATTTTTATTATTTAATTATTTAATTTATTATTAAACTCAAGAGACCACTACATCACATCAGTACTTAGTGTCTTAACAGTAAAGCTATAGTCAGAAGAAGAAAAAAAAATCACTGCTAAAACAACTTATCTCAGTTCTCAATGTATCAGATTGCATATCTATTTTATCAGTAAAGTTTCCCCAGGACTGAACCACAGGTACAACTATAGTATTTCAAGAAATCCCAGTTCTTGTATTATCCAAAAGAAATAATCATTTTAAAGGGCCTCTTTTGGCATTACTGACAGATTTTCCTTGAGCTAATTTCTGTAATATTTTCCTTAGAATAATTCTGATGTTTGTAAGTGTCATGATTATTGTCTACCTCTTCCTTTTTCAGTGCAGTTTCAAGGGGAAAAAAAGAAGCATTATCAAACTTTCAATTTATGTTATAAACTTAAAGTGTTCCACCTCAGCGTATATAGGAACAAGAAGTGCCCCTTATCTCCCAGTTCTCAGTCACAGTGGCTGAGCCACATTAGTATTTCACCACATTTAGTAACTGTAGCTATTTCAAGGTAAAAAATTATGTCAATAGCTTCCTTCTCAAACAACCTTAGGCATTGGCCCTGAAGACTAAACCCTCAGGCAAGCACACCGTCAAGCTGAACGTGCTTTCCACCTACAGGTCCTTCCATACACTAACTGCAGTTCTGAAGACCTAAGGTTTTGGAAGTTTTTCTCAGTCTGTTCTTCCTTTTTTTTTTTTCACAAGTACAAAATTGTCTTTGGTAGAGTCCTACATGCAGGGAAAGGCACAACACTGCTTGCTCACCTCCAATAGGTGCTAGCTATTTTAGTTTCATTTCTTGCCACTGGGGAAGGGAAAAGGAAGAAGGGTCAATTGCTAACTTTAACTTTGAAGCAAAAGGAGCAGCAAAGATGTCTGAAAGCCTTCAAAAACTAAGATTTACCACCTTTTATCCTACTGGGATTATATCTTTCTCTGATGCCTTTGTAAAGTTGCCCAAGTTTTTTTCCCTAACCTGCAAAATTATTAGAAATACTTATTTCCCCATGAAAAGACAGACTTTCCCTAACCTAAGTATTAGTTAGTCATCCCACAGCCCAGACAGAACTGTCCATGTTTCAGAGGGAGTGAGGGAAGAGTATCCTCCCTTACCATGCATATTAAGAATGGTTATAAGTTTTCATGGAAAATTTTTAGCACCAATTAGAGATACATAAACTGACATCATGCTGCTAAGTAAGCCTTTGTAAGCCTTGCACTGTTTAAACTTGAAGTTGTAACAATTTGAGTGTTGTAACAGGTTACACAAGTCATAAGGTGCTTCTTACAATACAAAGGACTTTCATCCTCACACTTGCCAGACTACTAACTACATTATGACCAGTAAAACCTCAGAAATAGAAGAACACCAGCTTGCAGCACTGTAAAAAGCCTGGCTCAATCTTGGCTGTTGCACTGTTGGAAGAAAGCCCCTCTTCACATACATACTTCTCCCCTGGAGCCTTTTCCCTCTCCCATTTTTAAACAAATCCGGCTTTTGTCTTTGAGAAGCCCAGAATCACTGAGTTCCACTAAACCGCAGGCCCATTTAGAAGGGCTAGGATTTCATCTAGAACGTTTAGAAAGCAAAATGGAGAGGCGAAAGCAGGGGAGGGAGGAGGACACATTTCTGAAAGCCACAGCTGCATTACTGGAACTCTGGCAATGGCAACAGTGGAATTAATGGCAAGTTCCCATTACTGAGTGCTTAATGCTACCCTATAATCTCATGAGAATGCAAAATACTAACCAGATTCTCCACTACTTAGGGCTTAGTTAGTTATTTATTACCAATTAAAACACTACTAATCTAAGTTTAGTGACATACCATATTCAGTTCCCCTGGGTTTAGACAGCCATGCAAAGACTGCAACCATAGCATGCATGTGAGCAATCCCTATTACTGCACCCCCAACTATCTACTGTTATGATCAAATCAATCCACCACTTTTTAGAAGTCAAGACTTGTGAAGTATTGATCACTTCCACTGCCTACTGTACATTTAAATAATGTATCCTATACTCAGGCCTCAGCAGAGGGCAGATCCTCTTCATACTTTATCATCTCTACAGCTATAGATTTTGCCATTATTGTATTTGCCTTGCGTTACACTAGACTAAGATTGTATTTTTGATTTATAGTAGCAGACAGGCAATTCATTCTGCTGTTTACTTCTTATAGTTGTTTAGGTGGGTGTAATATATAGGATATACTTACCTAAGTCACTAATATCTTCTATTGAGCAGTAGATATATTTTTCTTTAGAGAACAAAGACATTTGGCAATTTGAACAAAAAGGAAACAGTGCAAACTGCAGAAAACAGCAGCACCACCACCATCTGCCAAGGGTAATTTGTTACAGTATTATACACTCACAAAAGTCTTGATAGTACTGACTATCCTTAGGGCAACTGTCCTGCCTCTCAGAGTTTAATTAATTAGTCCTGTTAAGGTAAAGAGTGAGTAGTTACCCACATACACAAAGCCAGATTCATAGACATTCTGGCAGCAAGTTTAAAAGCAGGGCTGGTGATTAGTTTGATACTGTTGTGTCACTTTTCCCTGGTTCTCATCTCATGAAGGAGGGAGCAAGGGGTTGTCTGTTTTTCTATTTCCATATTAGCAGAATGAGAGCCCAAGGCGTGCATTTTAACCAGGAAAACACTAGAGAAATTGGCCCTGCAGTAGTAGCAGGATCACACAAAGTGCCTAGAGGTTGCAGTCCTGCTTGGACCATGGCAAAGAGGTGCCACATGCTTGTAAACGGGTGAGAATGGGGTGTTTTCTGCTCATTTTCTAATTACACAGATTATCACAGGGTCCTAGATAACAGAGTAAGATGCTTGTGTTTCCCGTTAATAAACGGCCTGTGTAGCTCCAAAAGACCACAGAGATCACAGCCCAGAATAAGCTACTAGATTTGTTGCAAGAAAACCTGGTCAGGTTTTTCATCTGCAGAAAATAAGACTTTGCTGTTTTATAAACATTTTTCCTTCTAGCCAGGACAGTGTTGTTGTCAGACAGCTCTCTATCAGCTTCCCTCCTCTTAAACAGCTTCCACAAAGCTTTCCCCTACAGACTTCAAGTATTCCACTCATGATACATCTGGATCCGTCCCCACTAGACAATCTTTCAGCTACCATAGCTATCAGCTGCAATACTAGATCTTCTGTCAGATGGAAGTACATAACTAGACATCTCCCACATGCCTCAAAACTACTTTTCAAAAGATAGTTAAAAAAAAAAAAAAAAACACAACCACACAACAGGAACATTAAGTGACTGGAGTAAAAGGCAATGAAATACCTCTAAAAAAAAGCACCGAGTTTAGTTTTTGTACTGAAGTCAATTCTTCTTTGTCCTACAGATATATACCCTCACACTCACTGATGCAAATGAAAGATGTATTTGACAAGCAGAAGACTAATACAGCTGAATAGGTGATATATCATTGTAGGAGGAAAAAACCAAATCAATGCTTAGAACTTTTTTTGAAGGGCTCCAGAAATCTATATGAACAACAATTTGTTTCATATACTTGCACGCAATTCCTGCCTGTCACACAGCTTAAATTTATGAAGGAGAAAAATAATATCTGATCAAGCTCTTAAAAAAAGCCAAACACAGAAAACAAGAAACCTTTTAAAAATATGTGCATGCATTTCCAAATGATATATAGAAAGTATCCCATAAGCATAGCAGGCTATGCATGTGCAGAGCAACTCAAATCCTTATGATTTGTTCACATGCTCATATGGTTCACGTTTTGAACACATGTTCATTTTCAAGGGATCACAACTACACATCTTAAAAGCCTGAGGCTTCAAAACTGTGTACCTTTTATTGTCAAAGTTTCCTTCAGTAAAAATAATTCCTCTGGAGACTTTCTCAAATAAGAAAAGCACACTGAGGAACAAACCTGTCCAGAGCTCTCATGCTCACAGTTGAAAAGCTCCTTTAACTCCTGCTTTAATCAGCAAAGAACTAGAAATGCCACTATTCAAGGAAAAAAGTCTCTATAAATTTAAGACCCAGCTAGAGAAAATATTCTAGTCACTTCTGCAGCAAGGACATGCTTATTTATTTACCTATTCCCTCAAAACCAAGTACACCCCTTTTCTTTTAGGGTTACTGCTTCAAAATAATCCCTCTAAAAGAAGGTAGCAGACAAGCCTCCATTTTGCAGCCCCTTGAGAATGAACTTTTCCAGTAGTACAGCTGTTTTTCTGGGCACAGGAAGGAACATGCTTTACACTATTGAAGTGCTCTAGGGAAGAATCAATCACAGCAGTAAAGTACATAACCATGGGGGAGCAGGATCCAATAGAATTTTTCTTATTCGTACACTAAAATGTCTTTTAGCATCAGAATATAAAATATTTGTGGGATGCTAGCACAATATCACAGAACTGAAGGAAGAGTCTCCTTTTCCCTCGCTCAACTCCATCCAGCATTCCCCTTTCCCCCACCCCATACCAGCTGCAGCCACTCAATATCCTCAGAAGGGCCAGAAAGAGAAAAAAATTAAACATGCACACACACATCTTCTAGGGTCTTGCTGAACAGGAAGGAAAGTGTAGCCTCAAATTATGTTAGGAGAGAGGAAGAATCAGTTATCACCTTAAACCTGAGGCAAAAGGCCAAAGATACCCACCATAACCCAAGTGGATTCAGCACAGCCTAATCTTACAGGTAGGGACAGGAATTTGTTAGTGTAGCCACGAGCATTGTTATTCAGTTTACAGAAAAGTTATCTTTCTGGCATTTAGAGATGCAAATCCAAGCTAAATATAGTCAACAAAAAGTAGCACTGCTCACACTAACCTAATCATGTGCTAGCATTTGCTGATTAACATTATCACCAGCACGTAACTTCATTGAACATAAGCCTACATAACTGGTACCATAACACATTAGGCAACACTGACTAGTGCCACCATACATTTTTAGGTAAATAACCTAGCCAGCTTCATATTTCACAGCACAGTTTTCTGTAGCTCTTGCTACTCTCCATGCATCCACATGCCTCGCTTGGCACTCAGTTTTCGGCATCCAGATTGGCCAGCCACACCAGGCCTTACACTGTATCTCTTTCTGTTACCAGTGGTGATTAAGTAATGCAAGGCAGATAGGGGCAGGTTAATTTTAATGTTGCAGACAGAAGGTTGCACTCCATAGGATCCTACCTCAATAAAACCATGGCTGTGCTTTGGAGGTCTACCTCCATCACAGATGTTTATCATTCCACAGTTCCTTCACCCAACAGGAATACTGATCACTTGTCTACATCTGCACTACTCTTGCTGCTTTCCAACGGCATTGCTCATCTTGTGGCTCACCAGCATGCAAGTTATAAAAACACCTTTTACAACAGAAATATTTCTGTCCATATGAAGTTCACCTTTCAGTTAGTGTCTCAAGAAGACACCACAGTTTTTTGAAACAGAAATCATCACTTTCTTAGTCCTGTGGGTACACAGCACTGCAGCAACAGAGAGCACTCCATTCCTCTGACTCTTCACCCTGTATTTGGGGAGATTCAGTAAGTGTGTACCCTGAAATGACACCAGAAGGGACCCAGTGATTCCCCTGACAGGAGTAGGCAAATCAATAGTCCCTAACAGGTTCAGATTCAGCTCCTCTTTAAGAAAGAGGACCACTCCCCCTCCAAACACATAAACCTTCTAAGAGCAGATCTTTACTTTAGCAAGTGGTCAACTAACCAGTCTTAAAAATACAGCTTCTCCTGAACACCTCTCAGCACACACTCCCAACCCTCCTGACTTGCTTGCCCTCTTCCCTTTAAATGCTCCAGTCCCACAGGTGCTGCCAGTCTCTGCTGATTGGGGAATTGTGTCCTGTTGCTCCCCCAGACAGTCCAAGCTGCTGCTTTCAGCCCCCTGTGATAGGGCTCTGCTTCATCCCCACCCTGGGGCACACAGCAGCAACTGCTCACAACTTTACCAGAACTTCCAAAGGCTGTGACCAGAGCCTATGGCAGCCCTTGCAGGAGCACAATGTATCTAGGTACAGACAGAGCACAAACTTGACTTCACTTTGATGTTTCTCACTCCCAAATTCCCACCAATGGTATGGGTGCCTCCTCCCTCAGGGACTGGCAGGCACCATGAGCCTCCTGCACATCCTGGTCACTTTGTACTGCTGGGCTAAAGCAGTGTGGCTTCAAAGCAGACACACATTTCAGTCACAGCCATTTGAAAACCTCTATTAGTCTCTTTTAACCTTCCAAGCCACTGCCTTGGCTGTAGTCTCATAACTGATGCAGTGACTCTACCTTTTTCCTGTTTCTGATGTGACACCACTGCCCTTCACCACACACAGAAATCACCAAATGTACAAGGGAAGGGGAGGGGAAAAAAAGTTAACTGTATTTTTACAAATGTCTTTACTGTAACTATAATTTATGTGTCAAAATACTGCATTTAACATATATGGATAGGATGTTTTTACTCAAGAAGATCAAATGACTAATTTTGCCTTTAATAAGGAAACTTATCCCTCAGTACCTTATATACATTTTGTCCTATTGCCTTCCTTCCCAAGTCTCATCTCTCAGATTCTGATCTGCAAGGACTCACATGCAGAAAATTAATGAAATTCAGGACTGATCAGGACTGAAGTCCAGAATTACATCCCCTTCATTCACTGCTTCATGAATCCTCAAGTGGAATTTCTCAGGGATTTGGGGACAAACTTTGCCTAGTTTCCTCTGAGAAATCTGTTCAGAGCATTGTGGTTCCCACAACTCTCTGGAAACTTTTTTTAAATTTTTTGCACTGACAAACAGATTTTTTTTTTTTTTCTTTTTTGTTTTTGGGGGAAAGCTTATGGAGGATTGTCATAATTTTGTAAACTCTAAAGAAATATTCACAATAATTCAATGTCCATATTGATGTCAATGTTAATTATTACTATATTAACAATATGGCCTTGATGTAATGCTGCTGAGATCTTTAATTTAAATCTGAAAATAATATTTTAATGTCAGGTAGAAAAAAGATCTAAAAACGTATTCTGTATCAAATGGTAAATACTACAGAAAAACTAGAATGGAGACCATGGAACTACACCTCATAAAACCAAGCTCATAATTCTTTTTGAACTACACTGACACAATTTCTAGTTCATCTGATATGGAATCCAGCTATCACAGAATTACTCACAAAGTGGTCCTGGTTCATGGTGGGGTTTTTTGTGTTTGAATTTATTTTCAAGAGTCACTCAGCTGTGCTGTACTGGACATCAGAAAGAAAGTATTTTTCAGAAGAAAACCCTTTGCCTGCTGGAAAGCTGATGATCTTGATCGTACTTATGATCTGAAAAAATCCCCACAAAACATTCTTGCATAAAAATTAAATAATACAAGTGTTTACCAGCCTCAGGAGTGCAAGCTTAAAATGTCTAACTCTTATTTAAAGAATCAATTATTCTTCCTCTGGAATACAAGGGACCTTTGTTACATTGACAAACCTGCAAAATTGATTTTTTTCATTCCTAGCCACAATTCATCATGTTCAAAAACATGAAGCCACGCAGCACAATAAAAAAAGTCCTTTTTAAAAACAATAATACATTTCAAAAAGGTATTGTAAAATAGGTTCTCCTTATTGTAGCCAAGCACAAGATGGGAGGAGAACCGTCCTCCAAAATCAGTTGTAAAAGCAATTAAATTGTTATGTGGATGTAGGGCCAAATAAGCCACATGAAGTCTGGAACATGGTCTGAGGCCCATACACACAGCAAAGGCCAGGAGAGAAAACTTGCTGTCCTGCTTTGCTGTGATGCAAGAAGAATAACACTGCTGTTCCTGGACCCAAAGCAGGGCATGCACTGCTGCTCCCAACCATACCTGTAAGCACAAAGGTGACCTGAATTTTGCCATTCTGCAGCACTGTGCTTTATTTTGGCACCTCCAGAATGGGAGGTGTACAGCCCAGGGCTTCAGCTGCAAAGACGAGACTGTCCCCACGGTATTCTTGAATTTAAGCACATTTCTCGAAGAGCTCCAGCCATCAGTAGTCTGAAGTTTTCCGTTAATCTTTTTGGGCACGTGTGGTAATGAAAATGCACAGTATACTCTCAGAGTTTGCAAATACCATTGTTCTTTACTTAAAAGAAGAAGTGACAGCACATAACACAATAACTGCACCTGAACCACACACTTCCCATTGGTATCAGATGTTCTTTCCTCGACAAGGTGGTTTGCCTGCCCAGCAGCTGGTTCTGTAAGTGCTTTTCTTTGATTAGAAAGTCATGACCTCCCTGTTCTTAGCCCTGTATCGTACCATGCATGAATTTCTAGCCTTTTTGCAGATAAAAAGAGATGAAAGATGGCTAAAAAGCTACAAGTGCAGCAAAAGTACATAGGATTCATAATCTCACACAGAACTAGCAGGTTACGTAAAGCCATATTATCCCTAACACCACTCCTCCATATAGCCATAGGTTTTACTTCCAACCCTATAGACAAATCAATGAGAGATGGGGGGTTAGCACTACCAACCAGAATACTGACATGTAATTACACTCCCTTGAAGTATTTCCAGTATAATCTTCCTCTTAAGTCACCTCAAATCACTAGGTGCAGAATGCAAATACCTAAAATTAAGCTCTACATATTTCAGTTGAAAGAAAACCTTATCTTTATCTGTTAAGGTCTGAATATACCTTTCAAACTGCTTCTATGAAACTGGAAATTAATAACTATTTCTTCTGTCTTCACAAATACTACTAAATTATTGTAAACCTTTTTCTTATTTCAATAATTGATCTAAGAAAAATCTAAAACAGCTTGCCATAGTTTTGAAATTGCAATGTGATCATCTTTAGATAGCTTTCTGTTATGCAGTGAACTGCCATTGGCAGAAAAACTATACAAAAATACAACTGAGACATTGGTATATACAGCATTCCGCACACAGCTTTCAGAATAAATCACCCTTTTTCTCCCCCATGTATTTTGATATTACACAGTATGATGCAGTATTAGTTAGGACAATGTACAATTATATTAGTGGTCCACGTCAGTTGTGGTATTTAGGCTGACCAAAATTATCATCGCTACTTTTGAATAGAAATGAGATTTCCAATTCAATGTATATTTGTCCAGTAGGAAAAAGAAAGCCAAAAAAAACCCTGAGTTTTTGTGAGTATTCTGCTGAGAGGAAATAAACACATTGCTTGCTGCTCAAACAATTCTTAATGAGGTTCATGCATACCTCATACATATAATGAAGAAATGCAGGAACTTTTTAAAGAAAGGTTATATATTTTGATACTCCCAGCTTGGAAAAGAAATTAAATCAATACAGTTGATGGGTTAAGAATCACAGTGGCTAAAAATATCTTTCTGTCATGATGTGTTGGTTCTAACATTAGGAAACCATAACTATAAAATTTGTATTTATGTGCAGCCAGAACGAACTGATTTAGAGCTTCCTTTTCTCCAAGACAACCTAATTTATATTTTAATTTGCTGGAGGTAATTGATTATCATGGAGTAAATGCATTGTACTGAAAACTCTATTAAATCACTGACTTAATGGGAGAAGAATGATTTTTTTTTCTCTTTTTGGATAAAGTTTAACCTTTGTAAGCATTTTAAAACTAATGTATCAGGCTCTAAATATTTTATGGTCTGTATTAAGCACTGTTTGGGGTTCATGTCCCTTTAGACTCCAACACAGTACATTATACTATACAAAGCAATTTGCCCAGAGTAATGAGTTCTGTAGTAGCTTCATGAAGACCAGTACTGAATTGCTGCTGCTGCAGGCAAGCATTTGATCTGATACAAAGTATAGTGGGGAAGAGGCTGGCAGATTGCAGCTTATCCTAATCGTATTCTAACTAGCAAAGAGATGAATATTCTTTAACTAATGGGTGGTGGTTGGTACATGGACCAGAGTGGATAAACTCATCTTTTTATATACTCAATATCAATATGGCTATAAAGTGTAATCTAGTAGATAATTAGACCAAAAAATCAAGGACGACTTATGAAGTGTAAAGGAAATAGAAAAATCTATGCATTTCCAGCAACCAGTACCCTCAAACTGAAGACCAGAACTAAATGAATAAAAACTGGAAAATTAATTCAGATAATATCTATGTGTTATTAACCTCATGTCTCTATATTTCCATAGTGTTTGCTTATACTGATCACATTTAACAAAGTAATTCTTATTTTATGGGGAGTATAATTTTTTCCTTGGGAGTAGCTGTCTAGCTTTTTTAGCTGCTTTGGTTTAGACATGCATAAGATATACTCAGTTGAAAAGGTTCAGATTTTACTGAGCACTGAGATTCTTTTAGAATCCAGGAATATTATTTTTCTAGCTGATGGCCTATTCTCTTGTGAAAAAATAGCTGCTCCAGAAATGGAAAAAAATAAAGGTGGTGGTTCTCCAGTTTTTTTAAATGTACATCTGTTTGTCTATACAAATATTTTGAGAGTTCTTCTATGTACAGAATATATTAAAGCCAACTCTGAGTATAATATTACTGACAGGGGCCTTACCTGATAATTCATGCTGCATAAGTTCACTTGTGAAACTCTGTAGAGATGAAGTTCTAAAAACCTCGACCTTCATCCCTGCTGGCCATGACAAATGGCTCATTGACTGTTTTTTGGCCATGTTCTAATGGAAGGGGCAGGAACCTTCCATAGGAGGCAAAGTGAAGCTCTTAAGACAGTAATATAAAGGTTTCTAGTTAATATTAGTGGAGATCATTTTATCATTTTACAGCACTGGTGTAGCGCCAGCTATAGCATAAATTAGGTGGATAAAAACTTGCCTTTGGTCTAACTGTGCAGCCACATGGGCCACTTTCTTTCTAATCTTACCTGTGATCGAAAATGCTTCAAAGCATTCTCCTTGGCCATATGCCTTACCATGTCTTCTGCTGTGCCTTTTTTTTCTAATCTGAAATACTGTAGTCATGGGCTTACTAACCAGCTATACTCTAACATATATCTGGAACAATTTGTTATTCTTTGAAGCAACTGACTATAAGGCAAACCAGGCTAACACCAAATTTCTGGGCAGCTTTGTGGATACATGCCTCTCTGGCTTTCACTTCCCCACATCTACTAAAAAACTTCACTTTAAATGACTTTGTTTCAAAAACTGAACTTTTTTAAAGCAGATGGTAAACTTCCACTGCAAATTAAGCATGCTGCTCCTATTATTTTTTAACAGAAGTCAGATGCCTAATTTCCTGTACACCACTCTGATAATTTAACCATCTAGTCCAAGCAGACAATTATTTAGAAAAGGAACCTTCTTTGGAAATCAACTGATAGCTGCAGGCCTAATGCAAGCCTTAAGGCAGAAAGACCATGAAACACAATAAAGAAAGGGCAATATATAAACCCGTGGTCTGGATCCTTATATGAAACATTTACATCTGAAATCTTGGAAAGTACTATGCATGTTGATAACAAAACGTTAAGTTTCTTATTCCTTACAGTTTTTTCAATTAATATCCATCTTCTCAGGCTTAAAGCCTCATACACAACATTATATGATATCAGACCACAGATCTGATTTTCACTTTTGATGTAAGTGAAAACTGGGGTCAAAATATTAGTTAATTTTCTATTTTTGTGTTTCAGAAGTGAATACAGTTCCTTCAGCTGAGCTCAGAGTACCATGAAGGACTGATCCTAAGCACCTACCCTCAGATCAGCAACAAAGTGGTGATGAGTCTTCAGAAGCTACAAAAATAAAGGCAAATGCAGGGAATGCTTGTTGCTAAATAAGAAATTCCCCATGAAGAATTCAGCAGTGTCAGCCTCCTCTCCTTGCCTGCATGAATGATGTCTCGTAAAGTTGGAAACCTCTTTGCCACAGCGCACACAGAAGAATCCCTCAAATTTGTCAGTCAAATGAAGGAGGGAGCAGCATGGTGACTAAAAGAAATGTCTTTGGTTTTTATAAAACAAGGGCATTCAATAACCTAATGGGACTATTACACATTGGGAGGCTGTTTCAAAGAGACAGAAAAGAAAAAGTAATGCTTTTTACACTACATTGTCAAATTAAACTTTAAAAAAAATGTGTAATTTTATTATGGCTCCATTTATATATGACTATATATAATTTGCTCAAAAGCATTTACAGTTTTTATTACTATAATGATTTATTGACTACAGAGTAATATATACTATAAGTTCCTATAATACTTTGTTACAGAGATTTTTGCTGTAAGTCTCACCAGTTAACCTTCCCAAAAAACTAGTTTTAAAATGCCTCAGTTAATCTTTATGAAGTGGGAAGCTGACAAGCCTTTTCCTCTTTTAAAAAGTATATTTCTTTGCATTCAGTTCCAATCCCCAAATGGTATTTTCTCCTTAATTTAGCATCAACAGCATCAAACTGTAAGTGTAAACCATGGCTGAGAACAAGCCTTTTTCACTGGCTAGAAAGCTTGAAGTTGTCTAGGTATCATATCTGGAGAGGCAGACACAATGTGCTTTCCTTTTCATGTGAGCAGAACCATAGACTCTTTGAGGATATCTGGAAATATTTTCAACAAGTATGAAAAATGAGTACCTTATACTTCAATATTTTTTTAAATCAAACACATCCCAATATATCAGACTATCTCAAAATAAGAATGGATTTAAAAGGAAACAAAACCACAGCAAAGATAAGGCTCTCTCGTATGCAATATAAGAGTTTCTGAGAAAAATAAAGGGGAATTTGCTAAGTAGAAGATGCTTTGTCATGCCTACAAAGGCAAATTTTTAGGACAGTGTGAAATTTTATTTTTTATTTTTATCATGCTGCAAAACCACATTGTCTATCCAACCAAAGATGGAGTCCACTGGATTAAAGGGAGCTTAAAACCTGGTCTGTGAAAGACTGAAGCATAGGTAAGAATACAGACCCTTTTGGCTTCAAACTTCTGCTCTGTGTGCTCATTCTGCTGGGTAAAAGAATAAAAGGTACCTGTGTGAAGGAGCTGTTACTGTATCACTCTAATCAGTTTATAAGTCACACCTTCTTGGGGGCAAAACAACTTGCTTGAACAAACCTTAGTTAGGCTAAGAGGCTGAGGGCTACAGAAAAAAGAGTCTACAACTTAGAAATCCAGAGTTTCTCACTGTACAGGGATGTGAACCTGCTTTTGCAAAACATCAAAGGCAACCAGGTCTGTCTTAAGGATGCATTATGGAAAGACTGAGAGAGACCTAAATTACTGTTTACCCTGAAACTGAGAAGATGAATACTCTGTAACACACTATTAGGCAGGAGCATGTTAGCTAACTATAAATAAGTGCCATAAGCAATCTCACCATGGCAGCAGAGTTCTGCGCAGGCTGATTCATACTTCTGCAGCTTGTCAACTTCTTCACCCCACACTCTCATGTACGTCTGCAGGGCAGGTGTGATATAACCTGTTATATCAGACCACTCCAAAATGCTGCATTGTGACATCAGTGTTCTGGATGTCAGCAGTGACATATGAAGGTTGTAATGAGTAATTTTTTCTGATTCACCTTAACCTGGGTTATAAACAAATTCCCAAAGATGGCTGCAGTGTCCACAACCTGCAGGCAGTACTAAAAGACCCTTCTCCAAGTGCACCCTGACTTACTTTGGCAAGAGAGTTGTTTAGGGGAGTGAAGGGATGGTTCAAACCAAGCTGTCCTAAAAAATCTCCTCTGAAAGAGAAAGAACTGAACCCAGAAGATTACATTTTAAACATCCTATGAATTTTTTTCAGCCAACCTTATTTTAAGGCCCAACTCTGTTGAGTGTAGCTGACAACAGCAATTAAATAGGAGTAAAACCAGGACAGAGTTCAGTTCAGCCTGATAAATGCAGAACATTAGGGCTTTCCGGGGCTCAGAAGTCATTAAGCCTTGAAATACATCATGTTCGCATGCACAGAAAAATCTAGTCTACAGAGAATTTTGCTAAATTTCAGAAACAGCTTCTTTCCGGGTTGAAAGCCACTTGTTTGCTAAAATTAAAAAACAAACACATTACATCTCAGTGCCAATGCCAGATTTTATTCTGCAGTTACCAGCATTTGTTCTGTATTAACACCTGTCTTGATGGTTGTGTTCCTAGATCCGTCTAGATCCCAGACGGCATTTCACACATTGAAACAATGAGTGCCCGATTGTTGCTGAATTTATGTAGTGTAATTACTTGTTATCCCATTCATGAACGTTGCTTTGCTGTCATATATT
>WEKW01020387.1:2204-12879 GCA_013389905.1 Sula dactylatra
AAAAAACCCCCACTGCACTAGATCATTCCCTGCTCTCACAATATTCTTAGCCTATTTGTTAGGCTGCTCTCCTTCAGCATGAAATAATGTTTGACCATATGTAAAACATTAATTTTATTTTGTATTTTGGGGGGAAAATAGGTTTCTGCAGAAAAAAAATTATTCTATGCAGAAGTGCACTATGGCTGAACCCAGAAGCAAGTGACCAGCAGAGACCTCAAGCACTAGCTGGGTGTGGTTGTTCTGCTTCATCTCAGCAAACTCAAAGTTCTTGTGTAATTTGAGCAAAACATGCTTAAGTTATTCCAAAAACTAGATTTTAACCCTCATGTTTATCATGATACAATATTTAGTATTGACAGTTAAAGACATCTTAAAATAAACTAGAGGTTTTGTTATTGTTTATATAAAGTTTTAGAATCCAAGCAAACACATTTCCAGTAAGCTAAAATAACAATCTAGTACATCTTTAGTAAAAAGACTACTGCAGTAAAACAGTCTGCAAATGGTACATGCCAGAACTTCCTTGTAGAATAGCGTGCAACCATAAAGAATTGAATGTTTGAAATTTCATTAATAAAGAAAAGAAGATTTATAAATAGTAATTTTCTCAGCAAATTAGTATCACCTCCTACGAACCCTAACATGTTCTTTGAATATATGCTTTCTTTTGGAAAATGACACTGCTACTGAATTTCTGCTGCAGCTAAGTGGTAATATTTTTTTCCTCAAATTCTTCTAATTTTCTCATTTTTAGTAGAACAGTCTGGTTTTTTTTTTCTTTATTTGCTGAGAATATAATGAAGTCAGTGTCTTTTAGGATTGGAGAATAAAGAGAGAAGTAAAGTGAAGACGAGAAAGATAGCCAGCAATGCTTTTTAAACAAAGTCTGTCTTCATAAGATATACTGAAAAATAAATAGCTGTATGAATCTCACAATATACACAGTTCTCAACCCCAAACACAGATGGTATTTCAGCTTAGTTTAGCTGCTTTTATATATCATTTACATTTTTATGAAGATTGGTGGATATACTAATAGGGTTTTTTTCAGCAAAAAAATACATACATTAGAAGAGATACTATCCACAGGGCACATGAAGCCTTCTTCCAAGCTCCAAGGTAACTAGAAGTTCTAAGTTTGGTTCAGAATTTCTGTATAAATACTAGCAAAACCAGTCTTGCCAGATGCTCTACATATTTAAACCTCCTATGTTTTCCAAACCACAGAAGGGTTTTATTAGGCCAACAGGTACTGTATTTCTCCTATGCAAAATCTACATTCCCGCTTCTGGCAGGTGGACTGCCACATTTTGTCCAATTACATGCTACTAATGTCTACAACAGAAACATGTTTCAAATATCAAGGAAAATTTTCATACAGCAGGTAGAATTACAGAGGAAAAATATCAAACACTTAAAAAAAAAAATACAAACCAAAAAGCTTCCTGCTTTCTTTTGCTCAAAAGATCTATAGAACAGTTAGTTTCTTTTTTGACAGTGTCATTACAATGTAATTAGCCACATGCTACACCGAAAATGGGAGTGAAGGTCACCCATAGTCTGAACAAAATTGTTTCATAATGTTTAAAATCAAAATTAATGCACACAAAATTAATTTATGGCTCATAGGTATAAAGATCTTGAAAAACCCTTAATAAAGAAATTTTGAAGATAATTCTTAATTGTAAAAAGTCAAGAAAAAATTTTTAGAAGAAGAGAGGTCAAGGCAGTTTTTCTAGACTTTTATGCCTGCTTAATGTTGCATAGAAATAAAGTGATTCAGCATATCAATATTGCTGTTTATACACCCTTTTGTATACGAAGAGATCACAACGTCTTAATAATCCTTCATTTAGGATTATCATCTACCGTAAGACTAACCATCCATCTGGACAGCTTTTACCATCCCTTCAATTAAATTTCCTTTCCCAGTGTGTAATGAAATCAACATCAATTACTGTTTCAGACCAGTTCATAGACTCATAGAATCATTAAGTTTGGAAAAGACCTCTAGGATCACCAGGTCTAACTGTCAACCCAACATCACCATGTCTCCTAAACCATGTCCTGAAGTGCCATGTCCACACATTTTTGAACACCTTCAGGGATGGTGACTCTGGGCAGCCTGTTCCAGTGCCTGACCACTCTTTCAGTGAAGACATTTTTCCTGATATCCAATCTAAACCTTCCCTGATGGAGCTTGAGGCCATTTTCTGTCATCCTATCACTAGGAACTTGGAAGAAGAGACCAACACCCACCTTGCTACAGCCTACTTTCAGGTAGTTGTAGAGAGCAAGAAGGTCTCCCCTCAGCCTTCTCTCCTCCAGACTAAACAACCCCAGCTCCCTCAACTTCTCCACGTAAGACCAGCTCTCCAGAGCCTTCAGCAGCTTCGTTGCCCTTCTCAGGCTGTGTTCCAGCACCTCAATGTCCTGCAGTACAGGACTGCAGATGCAGGAGACTAAAGTCAGTAGTGGCTCAGGCTAAGGATGCTGCTGTAGATGAAAATTTCAGAAGGTGAGATTCTTCACTTCTGTGATTTGCCCAGCACTGCTACAAATCATCTCCTGACAGATCATTGATAAGCATCTCTTTGCAATTATGTTCCCAACTTGTTCAGTGGAATTGGTTTTAAACTAAATAATTACTTTAGACAAAGTCACGGATTTCTCTATGACTGATACAGAGCGCGTCTGCTGAATAGAATGCATTAATACATTTGTGAACTACTTTGAACAAATTACACATCTTGTTATACAGAAGATTTACAGCAATAGCATATCCAATTAAGCACTTGATAAACGAAAACATTGGGCAGATGTCAAACTGATAAATCATGCTTTATTTTGTTTGCTGTGATAAGTCCTTACATATGTTAAGAAATATTTTTACCCCACCTGACAGTATTGAGATATCCAATGGCTTCTCTAATGTTTGCGAAATACGAGATCTGCAAGTACTCTCGTTTTGCAACTGTGTGTTGAGTGAACTGAAGTTCAGTTAGACATAATTGTTAAATTGGAAGTAATGGCAGATAATTGTGTTGTTTCATGTTTCAGCTGGTACTATTCCATTCACAATCATGATATCCATCTTTTCTAAAAGCACGTTTGCCATATATTGAGAATATTTACAGGCACAAACTTGTATTTAGAAGTAGTGACTAAAGTTAGGGACTGGACCAATGACTATACAGATAATTTCTTTAAAAAAATATTTTTATGAATGAGCAGGTCAGCATTTTCACATAACTAGAATATACCATATGAGTAATATATTTGTATATATTTATAAAATATTTCTACTTCTATTGATATACCAGGGATAGGATCAATAAGGAATCTCAAGCTTATACTCAAGCTACTTGCATGCTAAATTTTACAGAAATACGTACAGCCTGCACAGCTTATTTGCCCAGACAGCATGTCATGTTGATGTTGCCATGCTTTTCAGACCCTGACCTAGATGACCTACATGGCATTGCCTACTTTAGTAACAGCAGAACCCAAAAAGACCAGCTCTGTGGAGCAAAATAGTCTAGTGCCAGCTAGACACCTGAGAGCCACACTGTACACATTTTGAGTAACTTGTTTTACTTCATAATGGCTCTTGTCTAGTCTGATGATTAAACAGTGGAGTACAGAGTGCATCTTATTTTCATCTGAAATGCTTTCCTAAAACACAAGACTGAAAACCAAACACAACAAGTAGGGTTGACAAGAGCCTCCAGGAAAGTTCACTCTTAATTCAGACCAAGACACAAATATGAAAACATCCCCTAATGCTATATTATCTAGTATATCCTTCCACTGTGCTTCAGGGTGCAAAGTAGACATGCTGAAGGAACTGGATGAAAAACACAAAACTGAAGTCAGAAGAGGATTTTGCCAGCATGGCTAGAGAACATTAATCTCTCTTTGCAACTTGAGCAACACTGAAGACACTGATCAGAACCAGTCAGAAGACATGAAGAGAGGAATTTGCAGCTTGTCTGAGCCTGTTTTTTGACCTTTGCACATCATTGACAAAAGGACATAGCCAAACTGGACTCGGGTAATAAAAGAACAAAGAAAATTATGGACAGGCTAATTAAGGACTTAACTGAAAAAAGATGATTTGGTTATTTGACAGCAAAACTGTGACTTGATAGCCATCCTTAAAGGTCTGCAGCATGTACATATATACTGGAAGGAGAAAGTTACAAAAAGTGCCTTAGGAGGGTATAATTTGGAATAGGAAAATAGAAAACATAGGCTAGCAGAACAAGAAAAAATATGACTACAGATGCCTCATAGTAACTTTTTCATCTACAAAGACTATGTAATTTTTCAGTCCTAGATAGTTGAGTTCACGTGTAAAGCTAATACTATTTCTTATTGGCTCAATGGTAAATCTGAAAAGGATTTATTTTTCTGAGATTATCTATTGGTAAAGTTAGCATCTCATTTGCTTTGCATTTACTTTTAAGATAAACCACCTACTGCTTAGGTTGTGATTTTCCATTCAGGAAAACCTTCAAAGAAAGACTCCAAGAAACAGGTTGCTGACTCAGGAACAGGAAAAAAAAAACTAAAGGGGTTTCTTGATCCAAATGATATTGTAGGGACAAGGTTTTGTCTTCAGAGTAAAGATTTCTTCTAAAAGAGCAAAGTCAGTGGGACTATAAATCTGTACCCTGTCCATTTTGTCATTTATTTGGTGCAGCAGCAGAAAGAAAAAGAAAGCTTCAGAAAGCACCATACAAGCAGATGTCAGCAGATCTTACAAAGATATGATTTCTAAGTAGAACACCAGTGTTCTGTATCATTGATTTTTCTTCCAGCATCTGCATATCCCAAAGGATATTCCAAGTCATGAAAGAAAAAATTACGCAAAATAAAAGAAAGGAAGAGTTAGGTGTTTAACCTCTACCTTCTAACTGGGAAATGAAGCACAGCCACCTTGTTCGGTCTAAAATATATAAGAAAAATAAAGAGTTGTTTTCAGAAGACTGAAATATTCAGCCATGTCCCCCCATACTCTGGAGAACAGTACAGCAGCCCCAGTCTGTTGTTGATCAAGACTCTAATCAGATTAGAAATACTTTAGCAACATCAGTGAGGCTGTAGTCTCACCTTTCTATGCTGAGAGCAACACTGAGGCTGCCTAGGCTTACATAGATGCATCATCCCTCTCATTGCTAGCTTGTTTTAATGCAAAATGTACATATATGCATTGTCTACTTTAGCCAATAGAGAGGCCCTAGTTTTATACAGAGCCTACATAATACATGGAAATCAGTATCTGCATTAATCAAAATTATGTAGTGTAAATGACAACAAAGCTCTAACAGCTGAACTGCCCCATGGGTAGCTATCCTGTCAGGCACTCCATCTATGACAGTAATGTTGAGCTATGTGGACAGATGTAACCGCACACATCTTGCATGTCTGCAACTATTTCCAACTGTGATTAACAGCACAAAGACAGCAGGTGGAAAATTCAGTATTAAATTTACATTTTATTAGCTAGCTTGAAGCTTTGATGGGGCTACAACTAATGGGGAAACTAAGTAATACTTGGATGAGAAACTGGAATAAAACTATGCTCCATCCATATGCCTGTTCCCCCTTATCACATCTCACTGCTTTACTTTCAGGTTGTGGTGGAGCATTTTGTCTTTTCTCCCCCATTTCATCTGCATTTGTATTCTCCCCCATTTCATCTTTGCTCTGAAACCAGAAAGACAGGAGGCAGTTCCACACATTTCTTACACAGGCAAACTTTGTCTAGGCTTTTTCACCTTTCAGCTTATATGGAGCTGGGCTGGAGTAGAAGAGCAGGCACTGCATGCATTGCAGCTGCAATAGGGCCCAGCATGGTTGACAGTTTAGGAGACATCCAGTTGAGTTTAGTTTTTCAATGACATTTTTGGGCCCCAATTTTAAGGGGTAAAAAGTGGTTTGTCTTGCACAGTTGTGCTTCCCTTTGCCTCATGTCTTCTACCATCTGCATGAAAGAGAATGAATGGAAAATTTTTGGGCTGGCATGATCTACAGACATACTGCAGCCCTGACAATAGAAATCTGAAAGTTAGACGTCCACAGATGCTCTCTTATATGCTTATCAAGTTATTTAATCAAACAAAGGCCAGTTTTCCTCTTTTTAAAACAGATAAAAATAACTTCTATGTCCATTTATGTGTATTTGAAGCTGGTTCAAGCTAAAAAACAGTTTTTCATCAAAGTGATTTGTTAGCCTCAGAATACAATTCTGGCCAGATAAAGGCATAAAACAATTGAAATTTACTGTAACAACAAGCCATTTAAAATTCCCACTCTAAAATTTAGTAACATTCATAAAAATTGAAGAAGGTACAGATTGATTCACTACTTTAAGTTCTAGTCCAAGTTATTCTGTCTCCATACTTAAACCAATTAAGTCAGTGAAAAATAATTCCTTAATTCCAATGAGTTTTGGATCAACTCTATTATAACAGAAGGCAGCAAAGCCCCCTATATTAATTGCATACAAATTTTAAGCAAGGAGAAGTACTGTGACCTGATGTTGAAAGCCACACTTCAGGACATGGTCACTAACAAAAAAAAAACCCAAACATCAAACACTCTTATATTATGCTTTTTACCAATCAGCATAGAGATAATAATCTACTGTTTTCATATGTATAAAAAGCTGTAAAACAGAAATAAAATAAAGATAAAATTCAAGCTATATGACTCAAAAGCCCTATTTGCCTATGAAGGTCTAACCAATGTCTTACTAAGGAAAAGCTATGAAGAGTAACATGGTGAGCCTTTATAAAATGCCCCCATAACTACAGATAATTAAAAGTAAAGATGACTCTTTAAAAAGGCAAGTTAGAGTTATATCCAAGTATACCTTAAATGATCATGTTAGCAAAGTCAGAAGCTTCTCTTTTCTCCTAACAGGAGCTGGTTGCCAGCATTGTTAACAGCACTAATGACAGGTCTTGGTACATGACTCAAAGGCAAATATTACACTAACCATATGCCTCAAAACCAAAAGTGCTGGAAGGATACTATTCCCCTCATCTTCAGGTCTGTGACCATATATATCCTGGGAAACAGTCTGATATAGAAACATTAGTGATTGGAAATGAGATAACCAAAGCAACTGTAGCTAGAAACTTAAACACATACTAGTTCTGAAAACAAACTGGAAAGAATTTTTTAATTAATCCCTAAATCTAGATTTAAACCCAGCTAAGTGTTAAATCTATTAAGATATTCAGTGGCTCAAGCATCTACTCTATGCTGGAGATCAGAAATGAAAAAAAAAAAAAATCACTAAGTACTACTGTACTTCCACATTCATTCCTCATCTCCTACTCACTATACCACAATGAACAGTCTGTGCTCATGATGCCCATAAGCAGAAGAGAGGACATACAGCTCAAGACAAAAAAAAAAAAAGTGAATTTTGACTTGCACAGTTTGTGCTATTGAAGTTTCTTTTGGGTTGCTCAACTTGAGACATGTAAAATGCGAGTTTTTCACAGACCAAGTGTTAAATCAATCCCTTAAAGTGTTTAAAGGAACTTTAGTCATTTATAGAAAGCAACTTGTTTACCTTGTTCAGCTGTGTGACTGTTATCCATGAATCACTACTGTATTATACTCCCTGCTTCCATTTTCTTTTTCTCTCCCTGCTTCTACTGCTTTTAAAATGAGAAAAAACCCAAAGGAAAAAACCAGTTAGTCAGTTTTTCTTGTTGGCTCAGCATCCCTGGTCTAAATTTCTTCATAGAACTGCTTGGAAATAACCTAGAAAAAAATAAATTTTAATCAGAAATTGCAAAAGCATATAGCCTTTGATGCCTTCTAAAAGGAAGCAGGCAGAGTGCCAACAACTTGGAGTTCTTTGCTACCCTATGCAGGGTGCTCCTGCAGAGCTCAGACTCCAGAGCCCACACACTGTGAACTACCCAACAGGAGAACCCTGGAGCTGTTGTTACTGTTTTTTCCATATTCAGAAAATCCTACAGCTCTCTCATATTAAGTAACTGGCCACAAACTTAGTTGATTGGCAGTCCTGAGCTCTCAGCAAATCTTAGAGAGCTGGACTAAAACTAAAACTCCCAGTTTCCATCCCAAAACCAGGCAGCTCTTCTCTAGCCATGACTTGCAGATAGAAACCTTAACTACTGTTTCAGATCAAGTCTACAAGGGAAATTTTTAATTTATGTCTAGGCTGGGATTCTTAAGTGTGCAACCTCATCTTAAACATAAAGGTCTTAAATTAGATTTGAAATCACTTAACCAGCTCAATTTTATTTCTTATTCTCTCCTCCATGAGCTATAAGATTGTACTTTTTTCAGACACTGAACTTACCCTCTTCCTCTGGTGATTCTAAACATTCCCACTTCCAGTAACTTTTAATATTTTCTTCCTCCTTTCCTTTCCTGGGGATTTACTGCCAACACTGCATTCTCCAGAAACAAACAAACAAAACCCCAAAAAACAACCACGCGAGAAGCTTGGATTCATTTTATTCTCCAAAGAAGAGAAGACCTAAAACTGGTACAGATGAGACTGAACTCTAGGTCACCTGACAAACTAGCTCTTTTTCCTAATTCATGCCCATGCTATTCTGCCTCTCACTATACAGTCACTGTGTGTTGTTTTGTTGTTGGTTTATCACATCTAAGAAGTACATATCCATTCCCAAGTCTTTCAAAAGGAGCTGCCAACATGAGCACTCTGTGTGAGATAGAATGGGCTCTTGGGAACATTCAAAAGGGCTTTTAAGGACTTTTCAATGGGCAGCTCTGTTAAAAAGCTGACTTGATGAAACTTGGTTTAACAAAAAGGAAAGCAAATAATATTTTAATATTAGTCCACCTAGAGAAAAGACTTAGCCCCAGAAATGCTGAAAACTTTTGATAAGTGTACATATTAAAAAAACTATCTTCCCCCCTCAACAACAACATATTTTGGTTTAGGTTTCATTTGGGTTTTTACTACATATTATGGAATTTGGAGGCTCTAATCCTTTGAACAGGATTCAAAACTCTTTTTTCAATATAGCAAAGATTTTCAAACATTCATCTACCTCATGACCTTGCAGGATTCAGTCTCACATAGGTAAGCAATTACAGATACAATTTATGCCTCTGATACTTCTGTACTTTCTGGGAATGCCTACGAGGCAACAAAGAAATCCAGTTCCTTGTGGTGACATGCCAACAAGTATCCCATGTTATTTCTGAGTATTTTGCAATTCTTGTTTCCATTTCACTCTGAAGAAAAAGCTTTTTGCATTTCACCTCAAAAACAGAGCCACTTATCCTAAATTTGAAAGATTTTGCTGCAACTGATAAAGAGTTATAAAGCTGCAATAGTATCACTTCTCCCCTGATTCTGAAGATGTCAGATCTGCTATGAATAACAAATTCAAGGGACAGAAAATCTGAAAGTGACAGTTTGCGCTAAAAACAGATAATAATTAGTGGCACATATTTCCTTTTCTTAAAAGGCATTTTGCAGGGCTTATCATAATGATCTTTTGAAGACTACTGTTGTTGATGTTCATTTGGAAACCAGGATTGAAACCCAGACAGGAGCTTTACACCACAGCAACTACAGGTTTCTTGAGATCAATCTTGCTCAACAGCAAGGAGGTGTTCACTGGATTCCCAGATACTTTTATAATTGTAAAGGAGGTAACTCACATTGAGTT
Organism: Sula dactylatra; assembly: GCA_013389905.1. NCBI lineage: Eukaryota > Metazoa > Chordata > Aves > Suliformes > Sulidae > Sula > Sula dactylatra. The sequence goes on from WEKW01020387.1 coordinate 11,909, forward strand.
GTGAGCGGGTAAATGTTAGTATCATTTTACCTTATGTTCCACTCTGGAAATTATTTCTTTTGGCAAATGACAGTGCCAAACAGATTCGAATGACTAATGATGAAGGTCATTTGCTGAATATTCTTCCTTTCTGAAAGAGATGCTCATTTCTCATCTGCCATGGATAAAGTGAGGAAATTTTGTATAGCAGACAGACTTTTACGAAACAATCTGTTTTTGTAAAGGAGGTACTTCACATTTGCAATTACAGACTGAAAATACACATCACAAACATTTTCACAAATATCAGCACAGGTAACAAATTAACGTTTAATAGCTTAAGCATCAAAGATTTCAGTCTTTGGTTATACCGATTTACTTGGAGAAAGCACCTTCTTCACCTCAGTTTATTTTACTTCTTTCTTGCCAAGTAGAAAAGAAGTTTTATATAGGTATCAAATGATCATTATTAAAAATATTTTACTGCAATTTTTATAACTGTAGGTACACATAAAATTGCAGTTATATTTCAGTGAACTCTTAAAAATCATTGTAATTACTTCAGTTCAAAGCTGGTTTGAAAATACAGCTTGTCTACAGCCAGATACTTACTTCTACAGCAAGTATGAAAAAAATCTAACTTAGTATAGGTAATTCCAAGTAAGTTTATTGTTTACTATGTGGCACACTGCAGCTTTTGAAAGAAGATAACACTACATCTTTACACCCTGTCATAAAGACAAAAAATACTTAGACATTCTATTTAATTATAAGTTTCATTTTTTTTTAAATGGTATGCTCTTCACAGATACTTAATAGGAAGATTTTGTCGCAAATTGCAAAGGACACAATGCACAAAAGAGCAAAGACTTCCACTTGCAATCATGCAAGAGTCCTACACTTTTAAAATTTTTTTTCATTAAGAGAAAAATGCCGTGACAGATGTTTTAAAGCAGTCCATTATAGCTGTTAAATACAGCATATCTCAAAGA
>WEKW01020388.1:1035-16845 GCA_013389905.1 Sula dactylatra
TTCCACTGAGTTATGAAAGGCAGCTAGTCAGACCACCTTCTGCTAGGATTTTGTCATTCTCTGCTGTAATTAGATGAGGAAAATGGAGACTCATGTATTGGACCGATGAGTATTGTATTCTTGCTAGTGAGTTGTCCAAGCATAGTGTTAAGGACCTGTGTAAAGGAAAGAAAAGTTTTATACTATTTTTTTTTTTTTAACGTGGACACTCACTGCAGTTCCAATGGGATATATTGTTTTCACTGTGCACTATTAAATTCCTGCTAGTCCTGCCAGTACAGGTAGCTGCAGCAATACCTGTATGCTTCTTAGTCACCTTTTGGGGGGTTGTGAAGCTCAGTGTTTTCAAAGCACTTTGAAAAATGCTCTCTTAAAAGGATATTATGTGTGTTTAAAATATCGCTGTTCCTGCTGAAGCTTGGACAAACTATAAACCTCTGTGGCTGCAGAAAATTACTGAGTGCTGCATAAGCTGTTCAAGTGCTGTTTTACCAAATCAAAGCTACTGTGCTCAAGCACTACAGAAAAGAGAACTCCCACGGTGAGAGGCAGCTTGCTACAATGGCATTCAATTCAAGGTCATACATAACGTCAGTCACAGTAGAGAAAAAGACCCAAATTAAGCATTTTTAGCAGTGAAAACTTATTGAGAAATAACATTAAGAGTGTGAAGATACTGGAAAGGAAAACAGTAAAATCCACGTAGCAGAACAGTTGTGTAAGCAATGTTATAGAACTGGGCGTCAGCATACTGAGTCACATTTTGTGTATCACTAACTGAAAACACTTTCCTTATGTGATCTTGCTTTTGTAAGGCTTTGTGGCATCTCACCTTTGTTATTACAGCTCTCCTCTAGACAGAATTTTTTTTTTATAAATTGTTGTGAAATGATTGGGAAGGTCATTAGCAGTCACAGCACTGGCTTGATGATGGGAGGTGTTTGTTTTTTTCTTGGGACAACCAACACTTGGAATTTTTGGCAGACAAAGTTCACATGTATGAGATTTCTTAAATAAGACTCACCAACCTTTATACCAAAATACTCTATATACATACCAATTATGTTTATCATGTATTGATTCTGTAATAGTACAATTGATAAAATTTGAAATCGTAAATGATATCTCCTTTGCCTATTAATGAGGAAATGTTTGCATCTGGAAAAAAAATGGATTGAGATAATTTTGTCATTGTCATTGGATACCAAATCCTGAAGAAAATATTAAAAGCCTTAAACTTTAATATCTGTCCGGGTTCGGTTCCTTTGCCTGTAAGTATATGACTTGGTGCTATTCTGAGCTACTTTTGTTCTGTTGGTTCATTTTGGAGATTTTTAAGTCAAATCAAGTGAAACAGATGGAGGGGCACAGATAATCCTACAGGCCCACATAGGTACTGCTGTGGGGTACTCAGAAAGGTGCTTACAAGTATATCTCTTGTTGAAAAGATTGATCCATGGGTACTGCTTGTTTGGATGTTTTTTCTGCCTGCTCCTGAACTCTATAAGCACGTTGAAGTAAATTAATCAGGTGAAATTTAGGTGAGTTTTGTTATTCTCCTCTTTCTCTGGGTTGTGATATTGTCATAAATAATGAAATAGTGGTTTGTGTACAGTAATTGTGTTCAATAAAAGTGGAATCTGGAAACATTACAGAGTTTAGCAGAGGGGCATATATTTCAGGGTAGGAACTGAATTTTTCCTTTCTAACAGGTTTCCTTGAAACTAGGTTCATACTGGCATCCAGATTTTCCTAGAAAAGAGAATGGCAGAATGCTGCGGTTGGGGCTCCTGCTCATTTTGAGCAGAGAAGGAAAGGCAGGTAGCCTGGAAGTACATGTCTTTTGCCAGGCAGTGAACTACAGAGTAGTGCTGCAGGACCAGACTGAGCATGAATGGGGCTTCTCATCTTGACAATCCCATGTGCTCAATGTAAATTCTAATCTAAACTTGAGGTTCACCTTTGTAATATTACAGTTGTTTTGCCATGATATGCTCAGTCCTCATCTATCTTCTTTGCTGGCCAGATATCTACAGCAAATGCAGAGCTGTCTCCGAGATGAGAAAAAAAGATTGTAATTTCTTTTTGTTACATCCAATTTCTGGTTGCCTGTCATTAGTTATTCTTAAACTTCTTTTAGTCACACTGTAAGCCTTCCTGTTGACTGAGCTCTGAATTAACTTTTCCTGCTCCTGCACGTCTTAATTCTCTCTCATGCATTTAACGTCAGAAGAAACACCTCTTTCTTTCTTTGTCACCCAACGTTCCCATCACCTCCTGGAGTTAATAGAATTAAATTCTAATATTAACATTCAATTTGCAATTTTGGAGCCTCGAAATATCACCTGCTCTGCAGGGAGGAATAGTTTTTGTGGTGAGGTTTGAATGTTGTATATTTTCAACAGATTTCACAAGGTTTGAAATCTATTGGATTTTAAGAGGTATTTTACATCTCCAGGAGTGAAATGCTGCTTTCGTTGAAGGTTTTCATTCTGGGATGTCCATATGGTCTTTTTTCCATAGTACTTACAGTGTCAGTTATACATCTCAAGATGCAAGAAAGTGGGCAAGAATAATTTTAAAAGAAAGCCTGACCTGGAAAACAGGCACCACTATAATAAATGGTTACCAATATAATAATATGGTTACACAGCAAAGGCATTTGTCACATTTGAACAAACATGTCAGTTACTTGTTTGAATCACTGGCAGAAAGTATCCTAGTGGAACTGAAGTGTTAGTTGGAAACAATGGTCTGATTCGAGGGGATTCAGGGGTGCAATCTGGGGCAAACAAGAACCAATGCAATTACAGGGGAAAGGCTCTGTGGTTTATATCTTTTCCTCTCTAGGACCAGATATGTGAGTTGTCTTTTCTCTCAAAATTTCCAGGCAATTATATTTCAAAAGAAATTGAGCAGATGCTNAAAACGTTACTGTGGTTGAAGTGTCACTTCTGATTCGCTGGTTTGATACGTAGAAACATATGGCTAGCTACGGGAATGGACTAAATAGATACCAATGAAAATGTGTCATTTTGGCCAGAACTCACATAACAGAAAAGATGAAGGCAAAAGCTAATATGTTTTCACGATACTACTTGTAGTGATAGAATTCACATATATAAATCACTGCTGAAAAAGCAGTTTATTTCAGGGGATGCATACATTGACAGCTGTGGTATTAAATGTGTGAAAGACATGAATCTAACCAACCAGGTCCCATTTAAACAGTTGTATCTTCCTTTCCAAGACCTGCAAAGCTTCCCATCTCAGTTTCTCTATGACAGATAAAATGAGCAGATTAAAACCAGAAATAAATAGTTAGCAACACAAACCTACAGTATTTCGACAGCCACTAGAAGTGGAATTGAGATGTCTTAGATTATGTTGTCACTTTAACACGTGATTATAAGTACTGAATACCTTTCAAAAGTTGTATCTTGAATTTCTATGGAAGCTAGGGGATGAATATACAGGTTACTGGGTAAGACTGCATTATCCAAGAGACAAGGTTCTGCAATTAGACAGAAAGTTCTGAGTTCTTTCCCAATGTGGATGACTTTGTCCATGTACTTTCCACTATTATGACTGTTTTTATCAATATATAATGTCTTATAAATTGCCTCATGTTAGAAGATCACCACGCCTTTTTATTTTTCAGGTAATTTCTAATCTAGCTGCTCCAACCTTTCAGGATTGAACAAGCGCCGACACTGTAAGATCCTGCTTCCGCATATTCCAAGTCCTTCCCAAATAAGTCTAGAAGAGTCCTTTGCAATATATAACACTTTTCATTTATTTCGGCGACAACTAAAAGGAAAACTAGGAAAATTCTTTTTGCATAAAGAAAAAGAGTGAAGTGTCTTTGGTGGTGGTTTTTTTCTAAATAAATAGGAGTTTCATATTTCATGCAGGTGAATTATATAGCAAAGAAGTCTGTGATTAACTCTATCTACTTTTGGTTTGGCAGGTCTTTAGGAGGAAACATTATTTCATCTACATTCATATTATTTCTTTTTTCCCCCTCCTTAAAACAAAATTAGAAAAGGCCTATTTTCTCAGTCTTTAGAAATGTGAAGACATTTTTATTGTGCTCCTCTGTTCTACCCTGTTGCTTTCAACTTCCTCTTTAATATGATACAGGACATCCCTCATAAATTCTGTATCATCAGTGCAGTGTTGCTTTGATGATATATTGCGTGTTAAGTTGGCGTTGGCATAAAAGGACAGTGTGGGGCTCGGAAGAGATTTTTTTATTTATTTATTTTTGCTTTAAGTGTTCTAAATTTAATTATATTTAGCAACTGTGAAAGACAGTTGATAATCTCAAAACTTGTTCAGGATTTCCAAGATGCTTGATAAATTTTTATGTTGATAATTTGATAAGATTAGATATTTCAGCATCATCGGCAAAATCAATAAATTACACCAAAAGTAGGTGTTTGCATCACATAGTTATGGCCTGGGTGTGGAATATACTATTCAAAAGATACTATTCAAATGATTTAGTTGAATTTAACTCATTGCCCTGGTTCTCAACTCCTTTCCAAATAGGGTCTCACCACTTTCCCTCTAGATGATGGCTAAGAGATTGAGGAAATGAGGTTGACTTCCCACCCAGATTGTAAATACCCAGCTGTGTTCTCCATCTGCTTTAGGCAAGTAGGTCTATGGCATTCACTTCAGGTTTATTGGGGTTCCTTACAGACACAGTGCCTAGACTAGTGATCTGCCACATCCACACAGTGAGACATTACCAATTCACTTGGCTAGGATGGGTTTTTTCCCTGTTCTCTGTCTGCCACTTTTCCAGAGGGCAAAACGTCCCTCTCTGATAGTGTTTGTCATCATCTCTGCATAGCTCTGAATCAAACATGGTATTTCAGTGAGTAATTACTAATGCTTTGTGTTTTGGATGATTCAGATACATGCTAGACATAGTGGGAGAGAATCTTCCCATGCAGATCTCAACAGAAACTGAGTATTTGATCAGAAGACCAATAGTGACCCAAAGGAGCCAAAACATCAGCTCTTTTGTTGTTGTCCTCCTTGACCCATGACAGTTTGGAACCAGGAGTTGTCCTGGATACCATGTGGCACAGTTCTGCATCTCTTGACGCTAAAATCCATAGAGAGCCCTTGATCTGATAGTTTAAACATGAGTTGTTCTGCCCTTTGGCCATGGGTGTTTTGCAGCTGGTGACTTCTCCTCCTCCCGCTCCCTCTTCCACCAGGGATTAGATCTCAATGTCCTCCCTGAAGTTGAAGAACCAATTATTTTGACAGCACCCCTCTCTCTCCTCAGGCTTGCCCCTCTAGGTGCAAGAGTGAATATCTGAGGAAGACAAAAGATCCACTTCTGAAGCAAGCTATACCTAGTAATCGGTTATTGTGACCCTTTTCAGGTGATATTGAGTAAAAGGGTAAACTGTAAGACTTTCAACCATATAAACCCACTTACAGCTGATAGTGGGTATAATGACTTGCAATCTCATTTCAAGCCTATGAAATTATTTTAAGTAGCTTTCATTTAATTTTCCTGCAGGTATTTATATATACACTGTCATTCTGGTGGCTGTCTACCTTGAGAGCAATACAGTTATGCTGTTATTGCTTTCCCTTCCATGGAATAATGAGGATCTGAACAGCAATAACAACCCTGGGCACAAAATGTAATGTAGACACCTCCAACCTCCTTTCTGTTGCAATACCAACTTCCACGGATTCTTTTTAAAATATATATATAAAATCCTCTCTAAATACATATGTTATCCTACATTTTATATATGATCCTCTATTGTATATTTATTACCTTCTGAAAGCTCTCGCACAATTGTATTGTTCATCTCTAATATAACTCTTGCTGTCTCTTCTTGCCCATCTTTATATTTTAAACTTTTCATCCCTTTTCTTGCTAGTCTGTATTTATACTCCTTCCACACAAGCAAATTCCATCTCTTTTTCTTCCTTTCTTGCATGCTAGTTCTTTCTTGAAGTTGCTATCTTTTCACAGTGTAGTACAGAACTATCAAACCACCAAACTTTGTACCTTTTGAAGCAGGGGTGTTTGAACATTTGAAAACCCACAAAAGAAAGGCAGATCAGTAGTTCTGGCATTCTTCAAAATTACTCTTTCATTTAAAAGGAATAGAGAAACCATGGGTTGGCAAACTGAGGGTTGTAGTGTCTATTTAAGAATAATGAGGCTGTGAATGGAGGCAAGAAGTGTATCGGTAATGATTAGATGTGGTGAAGGCAGATATGTCCACCTAAAGGAAAAAAATGTGCTTTAAGTATAGCCTTATATTTCATAATCGGATTACAATTCTTATGCATCCAGGGGATTCTCAGGAACCCCAGAGGTCTGAGCATCTGCTTTCTGGATGTGGAGTTCCAGTAGGCACCAGCCTTGGCTAGGTAAGTTGCACTAAACCTGAATATGCCAGCTGAAGTTTGGAATTCAAGTTTTTGTCCTACAGTCCACTTACTGCTTCCTGTTCAGCGCTTGTGATCAGCATGTTAAATACTTCTTTATTTCTCCGCTAGAAGCAAGTGATGTTAAAAGACTGGGAATAGCCTGATGGCATCCCTGAAAGAGTGTTCAGTAGATGGTAAACTGAAATCCATTCATGGAATACTGGCTATACAGAGCATTAAAATGGGCTTTATTGGAAGCTCACAAAACATTTTAAGTGAATATATTCATCAGTTACGCACTGCAGATTTTGCTTAACTCTTGCTCTTTCTCAAGACTCCATAGTGTGTATATTATCATTGTTTTTCCTGGAGTCTTAGGAAAACTATCACATATACTTAATACCATAAATGTAATGGGCTGCATTCTTCATTCTAATTGGTGAAGCATGTGCATTCTTAACGGCAGGTAATTGTTTTCAACACAATGCATTCCTAACTCCGAAAGCTGCTTCTGCCCAGCCACAGTGCCTTTGTTCTTCAAGAATCATTAGTAGTAGTAGCCTGGGAGATTAATAGCAATAGCACCTCCCAAACCAAACCTTATGGCTGTTAATAGCTATTACTTTTCCTTACAAAGTGTTTCTCTCCCCAGGCACCCTTTTACCCCAGGACAATTAGTTAACAAAGTAGTCGTTAACTATTGATAATGATCAGTTTGTCAGGGACTATTGTGCAATGATGCTGTATTCTCTAGTAATTAGATAAAACCACGTTAATTGTAGATAGTGTCAAGGGCCCTTTCTTGGAGGATCAAGCAGGCTCCCCCTAAGCCAAACTGAGCAGCAGCTGTGTAAAAGCAGAGTAAATGACGAAGGGAAATAAGAAATCTTTATTATCATGATATTTTCAGAAATATTCAAGATTTGACAGGTTTATAATTTTTCAGAGATAGCTACCCATAAGGAAAATAAATTAATCCAGTCACAGTTTTTCAAGAAAGCAGGGGTCCTTACTGGTCCTTTCTGATACCCTTTCCTAGCATAACAGGAAAGAAGAAACACGCATACACAGAGACACATATAAATGTATCCACCTCAAAATTGTGCCCATATTTGGGTGAGAAAGACTTCACTGTACATGCTTGTGAAAAATCTCAGAATGGGTTTTTTTCCAGTTTATGATGCATCACCAAAGAGATACATAATCTCTTCAGAGAGATGTGTATAGTTCTTGATCCTTAACAACTGAAATTGTTATATCCATATCAATTTTTACTTCACAGAAAAGTAGCTAAATTAATTTCCAGTCTCAGCAATTTGGATTACATTGGGCCAAGTATTGCATTCATGTAACGATCTGGGCAGTTTGAATCCACAAAGAGGTTCAGGTCTGCTTCCACCTGCTTTTGAAACATGCTTTGTACCAAGAGCAGTTTATTTTTCCGTAGAACTGTGCACTTTAAAGCAAAAAAAGGTCAACTATCTCACTGTGGCACATGCTACATGATTTAAGAGAAACTGCAGTTGAGGGCAGGGCTGGGGGAAAATGCAGAGGCTTCTGGGAATCCAGTAGAGACTTCAGTACCCTTTGTGTTTTATGTGGATGTTCTTCAATTACAATGGCTATTAATTAAAAAAAAAAAAAATGGGTAAACAAAAGTAAGAAAGAAGAATGACTTCCAAGAGAAGCCCTCATATAATTGCTCAGTATTTGTTCTTACCACAAGGTTGTTAAGGAGTTAAAATCATCACATACCTAGTCATGACAATTATTTTCACTAACGTTCTGTGATTTAGATCTGTGTGTACAGCCAGCTGTCACACTGACATTTACTTTACAGGCATACAAAATACATATATATTAACATAAAAAAGGCAGTTGTCTGCCGTATGTGATTTATTCCTTTGAATCTTGTTTTTTACTCTATGGAGAGATTACAATACCTGTCTGGCTTGTTATTTTCCCTCTGCAGTTTATCATGGGTAGTTTGAAGAATTTTTTTTTTTTTTTTTAATATATATCATAGGAACCAAAGTAAAATCATACAGGTTTCAAGTTGATTAGGTAATACAAGCAAGGAACATTTCTTTTCCCAACTCTTCCTTTATTTGTGTTTTGCTGTGTTTTAAAGTTGACTCTTAGTGAACTGTTGTCGTAGCCAATTTTAATATTAAATCTTTTCTACCAATTAATAAAAAAAGTTTAATTTATTATTTTTATCTGTTTCTTCCAAAAACAGTAGCTGTTGCAATGCTACTTGTTAGAAGAATGCTTGCAAACCAATAAGCTGATCAATATGGTTGTTTTCTAAACTACATTGAAAGGAACCAGCTTGTTTATTGTGCCCAGATCATGGAATATATATTAAGCTCTAAGTATATATGAAAAGTAGGCATGATTAATTTTGTGATGGAGAAAGCCTTTTTCATAATGCTATTTCTTTTTGATAGAATTGGTTCTCCATTTCCTAGAAAGTTACCTCTAGCTATGTGTGCAGAATCTGGAGATGGGACCAAACATTGTTTTAAAAAGAAACAGAATATGAAGAGTATGAGCTCTGATTCTGGAAGACTTGGAAGTTGTTTGCTACAGTTGTGAAAAAAACCAACCCAAACCCAAAACGAACAACAACATGCAGAAACAGAAAAGTCTTTATAAGACAGTACAGACTGAAGACCTGGCTTCCTTATTTTCAAATGAAAGTAAATCAGGAATAATAGGAGAAATGATGAAGTAGGGTAGAACTCAGCCCAGGCACTGCAGGAGCTATATAGCCATATTTCAGTAATGCTTTTTGAGTGTTTTGAGACATCTTTGGTGTATCTTTAATTTTAAAGCAGTGTCTCTCCTATTCCTTATTTATTATAATTAGTTGTGGCTTTCAAAGTTTCATACTGGCAGAAAAATAGAATAAGTATGGAAAATATTGGTCCAATGTTTTTCATTCATTCCACCAAACCCAGTGTTGTATTTTAGTATTTACTTAATGATAATATAAGTTTCTGAGCTTTCTAATAGGTAACAAATTTTATACTATGTGTAGGTATTTAAGTGGAGTGTCTAAAATTAATTTATTTAAACATCTGAGCTGCACACATATAAAAAAAACCCAAACCCACAATAGATGGAAATCAAATGTATTTTCTACAAAGTCTCATAGTTCATAATTAAGTGACGTATTTCTGAGAATTGAAACGTCTCGCTATGGAAATTATCACTTAAATTCTCTAATTTTACTGAATTCAGAGTACTTACAATATTATATTTAACACAGGACTAGCAATAAATGCTACTTTTCTTGAATAATTTAGGGTAACTATTTCCTTTATCTGTAGTACTGCACTATTTTTCGTTATCATTTCTTCAGGTAGGTATCACAGTTCCTGTATGCATACAAAAAAAAAGAAAAAAAATTATCTTTGTCACTCAAAGTAAAAATCTATTAAATAAAGTCTATTTGTTGTTCAAGTGACAGTATCTTTTCAGAATGACCAGATGTTTGAACTGTGTGGTCTGCCTCATTCTATGATGATGATGGTAAGAGGTGAAAAGTGCTGAATAAAAATCACGAAGGTCTCAATCAATTTAAATAAATGTGAGAAAATGAAACATATTACACCAGAGATCTAATTTGTCAGCAGAAATTCAGCAAAATGGTAAAGGAACTTGTGCTGTGAAAAGGAAATATGTCTGTCATTCACTGCAAGTTACATTTTCAGACTGCTTCATCATTTAAGAGATTGTCTTCTAGACTGATCTACAGAGAGAGCAGGTTAATGTGCATTTAAATACACTACGTTGTAGAATTTATTAAGTGATTACTGCAATTGTGTATTTTATTGAAAAAGAAAAATATTAGAGGATTTATTTTTTTTTAATGTAGAACTATAAAATTCAGTTAGTTTCTGTTTCTCATATATTGCTTGGTTCCAAGGACACTACACAAAATTCTGTCTTCTGAAGAAGTGAATCTGCAATAACCCAGCATGTGGTATTCCCATCACATCCCATCGGAATATGTTCATGGAAACCATGTCCTTAGAAAAACACAATGAATAAACAAATGTGCGTACGTGAAATTGTTCTTGGGTTTCATTCAGTTTTAATACTAATATGTCATAAATTCTAGAGTTTTAGAGCGTTTTCAGCAGTATTTGCCATCAAGTACAGTATGAGGTAGAATGCATATTTTATTGTAAATTGAAGATTATTTTAACATAACGTTGCAGTTGAGTTGTTGGCCCTTGATAAATTTATGCAAGAACTCTTGCAGGCCATTTTAGAGTTGAATTCGTCCTTTCAGCAGCAAACTACTGAAAGAGTTATAGAGTTGCATTACCTTGTGTGTGAAACTTAAGATGGGAAAAAGCTATCATGTTAACGTTTTAATGAGATAAACCCCAGGTGCCCCCCACTAATTTATTGGGATCCTAGCACGTTAACGCTCATGTGGGGAATCCGATCAGGATGGCAAGTCTCTGTCCAGTAGGTGAGTCTCCTTTGCAAGTGGCCTGGTGACAGCATCCTCAGCTGGTTCGGGTGAGACTCCCTCCTGGATTGTTTTGCTGAGTTCTTATCATCCAGGTGGCCCGGGGGAGAGGGAGGGAATGCACAGCACTGACACCTAACTAATCCACATGTATAAGGCAAACATGAATTTCATCCTCATCTCAAAACTGTAACTTTAATTTAATGGATCTTGCCATTTTTTCCTGCATTAAATGTTGCTTTTGAAATTTAAGGTCAGAAAGTGAGAAAAATGTGTGGATTGTACAGAGCCAGGAAGAGTGGTGCTGTAGGGAAAACCTTAAGGCATGCTAACTTTTAGGTATAAAACATAAATTCTTTATAGATCCCTGTTTTTGTCAGAACGTTTTCCATTGCAGAGTATTGTGTTTGTGAACCGTCAGTGCCTGTGTTATTGATTTCTGTCAGTGTGAACTGGATTCCCAGCGAGCCTTTTTGTCCTTGTCCTAGGCACTGTTTGGGAAAGTCACTCTGGATTGTTTGTTTTGTTTTGTTTTAAAAGCCATGAAATGCCATTTTATATGTCAACTTCCTCATTGTAAATGTAGTAACTTTCCCTTCTTCTTTACACTCTGATACTGATTGTAAAAAGTGGAAATTTTAGGAAAAAAGAATATGTAAACACAAGTTGAACTGATATACCAGAGTATTTTAAAGATGAGTTTCCTCTGGTGCTTTGTTCCGTGATGTTGGCTCATTAACTTATTTCAAGGTACAGATAGGAAAATGGAATATAGTGCTCACCTGCTGCAGAATTAGAAGTGATTTCCTTCTATGCCTGACCAGCAGCAGTTTACGTTTAGAAGTGGTCAAGAAAACACAGTTTAAAAAAAAAACAATATTTATTATAGTTGTTTGATTACAGGTTTGTTGTAAATAATTATTTTTTCATTACATTTAAAAAATGCAGAAGGCCTACATGATAATTCTCTCTCTCTTGAAATACCTGTGTCATGTGAAGATATGTTTTAAGCAGCACTTTCCTCTTGCTTGTTAAAGGATTGTGGAAACTTGCTCACGTTTGCAGATTATTATTGGTCAGTTTAATGTAATACAGAGGAGATTTCAGGGGATCGTGATCTAACAGGGATTTTTTTTTGTTTATTCTTTTCTTGTATTTCAATGTATATGTAGTATACAGTAGTCTTGTCTGTGGGTTCTGGAGGCAGCAGCCTGTAATGTCTATTGCCATACATTGTCAGGTATGACATCTATGACATCTGCTGTATGTGAATCCGGTAATATAACCTCTGGCCATAATTTCCAGCCTGACTATCAGTGTACTTCTGAGCATGGATTTGTCATCACTTAACTCTGCTTTTATAAAGACAACAGGCACTTTGAAAGCTGTGCATGCATACGTCACGGTCTTTTGATCTTTTGCTAGGTGATGCCCGTGATCTTTACTCAATAGTTACGTGTGCCACGTAATCTGGTCACAGAACATATGTGGCTGGTGCAAGATGTGGCCGTCTAGCAGCTGAGCAATTCTTCCTTAGAAGCTTTCCTGCCCCTTTTGCCCTCTGTTGTACAGGACAGCTGATGGTAGTCACTACAGACATTAATTATGAACTGACTGGCAAAGGCATAATCAAAAAAGAGATCAATTAGAACAGTGATCCACCATCTAGATTTTTAAACCAACTGACAAAACTGTACCTTTAATTAATGTGGGGAAAATATAATAGGAAGACTTTGGTGTCAAGGGCTCTATCTGTTAAATTCTATACACACAGTAAGTGTTAAAATGCGATAGCTGGAAGACAAGAAAATTTCAGTAATCATGATGAGATAAACAAAAGTCTGCACTGAATTAATGTTTCAATAAATTGCCTAAGTAACATATGTCTCAACCTGGCTAGAGTCCTAAAGTGGAAGTAAAAGACTTTAATTTCATGATTGATGGGTACTTCAGGAGAGAGCTCAGAATCCACAATGACTGCAAGGTCATAAGTGCTGTCTGGTAAAGGGGAAAGGGAAGTACAGTAGGAGTGAAATAAGAACCCACCACAGGTGACAGAGAAGGCCATCTGCACTGGAGAAGCAGTCAACAGCACACAGGAACTCTGTTCTAACTGGTGTTATTACCTTGTAAGAAAATTTAAGAGCTTCATGCTTGGCTGTCTCACAAAAATTTATGCAAAATATCCAGCTGCTTCATGCAGTGTTCAGGGACTATAAATGTTTAGGGGTTTTTGCTAGTAAACCACAGAAAAGAACTCGTTCCAAAAAAAGTAAAAACCCTATGCTGTTGATTGGTGACTGTTGCTGACACTAAACTTTCCAAGGCAGTTTATAATAATTAGAAATACATATGATGTTAAGCACTTTTGCTGAACCATTCTTGCCAAAGTAGTTGCCAGTTTTTATCTAAGAGTGGTAGGTAGCTTATGTATACGTAACTGCGCATTTCTGTTCAGGTGTCCCTGTCACATATTCTGAGATTTTGATCCTGTACATGAAACCATCTGAGACAATTAATATGGCCAAATCCTGGTCACGTTCTCCTTAAGTGCATGTGAACTAGAATTTCACCTGTGATTCTCTATAAGAATTGGATTCAATTATTATTATCGTCATCATCATCATCTTTTTTTAGCTGTGGTGCTGTAGCCTGTGCTCTCACACAGGCAGAGGATTTTTTTCTGTAAACTCTTTAGCTGATTGCAAGTTTATTATAAATATTGCTTTCTATTTCCAGTAAGGTATTGAGAGCAAAGCCTTTCTTTTTGTGCTTCTTAATTTTTAATATCTAAGTTTTTCTGTGGCTGTTAACTATGTAAGCCATTTCTAGATATTGCTGTCCCCTTCAGTTTTCTTCTGTGATAGCCTTTGTGGCACTACTTTATATGGAAAGCAGAAAATACTATACTTCTCAAAATATTTTTCTTCTGTATCTTGTGGCAGGTCACTGAATATTTGCTGATAGGAAAAAATTAAATATCTGAGGTGAATTTACAGAACCTAGGTTAAATAATGATTCCTTGTCCCAGTTTAAATTGCGTCCCAGATCCAAACATTATGTTACGTAGTCAAATCATGTAAATTAATGGCTAATCTGTTTCATATCTGATTTTTAGTTTCCCCTGAGATGATACCCTATTAAATTATTTTGATCTTCTGCATTTTCATGTATTTCTTTGTTTTTAGAATTTTCTTTCTTTTCCAATGGCTGTGGGCAAAAAACAGGTAGAAATGTTACTTTGCTTAGGGAGGATATAGTTTTTCTGAATAATTTTCAGTAATTTGAAATATTTTAATGTTCATGGCAGTATAATATAGCTTATTAAGTAGAACTGGGGAATTGGAAATGTTGCTTTCTGGGTCACCACTTCAGAAATGCCTACATGCAGAAGTAACTTGTGTTTTACACAGTTATCATCACTGTTGTTCTCAAATGAAGACTGAGATAAAAATGGGCCAAGGAGCCAAGCTGCCTTCTCACCATTCAGTATAATTCATCTAACTCAGGTATGGGAAGCATTGTCAGTGCAGTGTGTACCTATTCTACCATACCAGTTTGCAGGACTCTCATAAGCTTATACGAATAATGTATTGCCAAATAAAAGCGTCCCTGCTCTGGAAAACACAACAGCAATTTTAATCATTTTCTGTATATCAAGTATAATGCATTTTGTTAGGATAACTTTAACTAATATTTTTATTATAATGAGGCAGGTTGATAGAAATTTTCCCAGAAAGATATTTAAGGTTAAGGTCATACGGGTGCTCAGTATCACTGTGTTGTTGAACCAGTTTGTAACATCTACATCACATTTAGATAAACTTAAAGCAATAATACTCTAAGTAACTGGGGATGCGGACAAAAGGAAGAAAGAAGATGGTGAAAGGGAGAGGTGAAAAGAAGCACAGGACTCGTATGAGACTATGAAGTCCTGACTGAGTTCTGAACAAGCAGCAAAGGAAAGCGATCTGAAAGTTTCTCTGAACCTTAAAAGCTACTGAGAGCAGAGGTGGCTTCAGAAGAGTTGAGCCACTACCTTTGGGTGCCATGTGGTTCCCCAAACAAGTAGAATGACAGTACTCTGTCAGCACCCAGACCTGGATTACAGTCGCTTTACACTCCAGGACCAGTATTCAGGTGACATACATCTTCCTATTTTCCAGTGAGCTCTAACTAGGTGTTCAGTAAGCACAGAGTCTCAAGCTTTCTAGTAGAGATATATTTCAATGTATTTGATGTACTAGTGACAGTAATAGAAGAGTTATATCGTAATCGGTGGTCTGATGTCATAATGAAATTAATTGCAATTACATTTATACATTTATGCATTTTGAGCAATAGTTAAATAATCCATTAAAATAAGCTTTGTTTATAGAAGAGGTGCACCGATCAGTGCAGTGTTTTGGAAAGAACTAATATGTTTGGAATACTGTAACTATAATAGAAGAATAGTTTGAGTGCAGTGAACAAAAATATGGCTTTTCCAAAACCTTTATGCTGATCTTGATAATTATATATTTGCTCTAGTAAATAAAATTTATAGGTCTTGCAGCTGATTATCTTGTCATTAGGAAAAATACTTCATTTAAAGGTGAAATTTCATCCCAAATATAACTGACATGCAAACCTGATACAAAGATGAATCACACAAGCCTCAGTATGTTTGCTGAGGAGAGCAATACCACTTGTAAAATAGGAATTTCTGTTATCTTGGTTCCCACTGAAAGTACTAATTCAGATTCATTTTACTGCAGACAGTCTAGTAGGAGTTAATCTGCACTGAAAGCACTGAGAATCATTCCACCATATAGTCATTAAATAAAAGACAAGATGGTGGACTCAAAGGAAGGCATTGAGGTGACAGTGACCTACTTTGCTAAATCAGAGGAATGGACACAGAA
>WEKW01020390.1:0-16419 GCA_013389905.1 Sula dactylatra
AGGCTGTGGTGGACCACCACCATTTCCTTCTGGGGCAAGGCCTGCTGAGCCAAAGGCAGCCTGAGTGTCAGAGGTCTGCTCTGTCCTGCCCACTCGCCCCTGACTGCACGCAAATGCTGAAGTTGACTCAGTGCTCGAAATAAAGTTGCCACTTTTCACACCTAACCACGCTCCAGTCCAATTCAGTCTCCCGTGCACGGCAAGGACGTCCGTGCCCGGCATCTGCCAAACGAGGCTGCAGGCCCACAGTAGGGCACCAAGGGAAAGAGTCACTCAAAAGCCTTAGAACGCCTTCGCCCCCTCCCCCAAGCCCCCCCACTCCTCACTACTTCCCGGCCTGAACTTCACTCCCAAATTTGTCTCCCTCCTCCCCGCCAGCGGGGCAGGGGGACGGGGAACGGGGGTTGCGCTCAGCTCATCACACGGTGTTTCTGCCACCTCTTTCCTCCTCAGGGGGAGGACTCCTCACACTCTTCCCCTGCTCCAGCGTGGGGGTCCCTCCCTTGGGAGACAGTCCTCCACGTACTTCTCCAATGGGGGCCCTTCCCACGGGCTGCACTTCTTCACAAACTGCTCCAGCGTGGGTCCCTTCCCCGCGGTGCAGCCCTTCAGGAACAGCCTGCTCCAGCGGGGGTCCTCTGCGGGTCCACAGGTCCTGCNGGGATCACAGCTTCCGTCAGGGCTCCTCCACGGGCTGCAGGTGGACGTCTGCTGCACTGTTAACCTCCAGCTGCAGGGGGACAGCCTGCCTCACCACGGTCTTCACCACGGGCTGCGGGGCAATCTCTGCTCCGGCACCTGGAGCACCTCCTCCCCCTCCTTCTTCACTGACCTCGGTGTCTGCAGGGTTGTTTCGCTCACATTTTCTCCCTCCCTTCTCTACAGCTGCTGTGCAGCGGTTTTTACCCCTTCTTAAACATGCCATCCCCAACATCGCTGATCGGGTGTGATTTGGCCAGAGGTGGGTCTGTCTTGGAGCTGACTGAACCTGGCTCTGCCTGACCTGGGCTCAGCTTCTGGTGTCTTCTCACAGAAGGCATCCCTGCGGCCCCCGCCCCCTCACAAAGACCGTGCCACTTAAACCCAATGCAAGGTTTCAGAGAAGAGCCATGAGAACACTTGAAAGGTGCTGAGAAGGGGCCTAATGACGAGAGCCTCGGTCTGGTTAACTCCTTCAGGGAGACGGTAAGACAGCAGAGAATGGGAGCTTGGCACAAAAGGAGGCTTCAGCACAGCAAGGAATCTTTAAGAGACTCTAGCTGATGTTAGGTAAACTCAAATAAAAGGGAAGGTGGGTTTTGGTGGTTTGCTTTTTTTTTTTAACCCGTAAGTGGAATTCCTACTAAGGCGACTTGCGAAAGGAGGGATTCGTATGTCAGGGACTTATTTTTAAGATGGATTTTTTTAGTACTTTATTAAGTGATTAATTGCTCTAGCTTAAGTAATTCATCTGGCCAGCGTTACACAAGAGTTCACGGTGTCTTCTGTCTTCATAATGGCATAACCACCCTGTGGCTTGCCCTGATCCAGTCAGTATTACCCACAGCCACAAATTAAAACAAATTACTAGTATAAATGACTTTCAGGAGGATTAGTGCTCAAAAGTATGGGATTCCCTTGGGATATTTGAGAAATCAGAGCCCAAAGTTACATTTGAATGAAAGGTGGTACTTTTGTACTGGACAGAAAGTTAACAAACACTAAGGCATAATTCAGAAAGGTTAAAAAAATATATGCATCCTCATTCATTAGTAAACAGTAACTGTGTTTAAGATCCTTCAAAAGGAAAGAATAACATTGGTTTTTGATACTACACTCACTTCCAATGCAGTAAAATTTTATGTCAAATAAGATTACATTGAAGAGAATGTCTGAGCATATCTTTCCTTTGGCCATCGCAGTCCTTGTCTCATTGTCTACAGATGCATGACAAAGATACAGGGGGAATGTTAAGGGCAGACGAGAAACAGATGTTCTCATACATCATCCGTGCCTTCAGATAGCTGGATCCTGTTGTGCACATCAGCTGGATCGGGTATTTCCTACTGTACTGGGTACACACTGCAGATGGAGCTGGCCAAGTCTAGAGAGGACCAGCAGCGGCACCAAGAGGGCTGAGGGTTTCACTGACCCCGCTTCACAGACAAAAACTACCTCTGAAAGACTTCGGTAAATATCTACACATCTATGTCTAAATTCACTGAGCACTGTGCATACCAGTTGAACCTCCACCACAGTAGACTTGGGCCCCTTTAGAATGTACCAGTTGTGTCCATACTGGAAAAAGGAAAGCTTTTGTCCAGTTTGTCTAGAGATTGCGTCCAGTGCTAAATCTTCGTCACAAAGGGAAGCAGACGCACACTAAAGTCCTGGCCTGATGTGCACCAATAGACAGATGACTGAGGGACAGGTTTTAAGAGAGAAGGCAGAAGAGCACCACATGACCTTACGAACTCACCCACACACATCTCTTCTAATACAGTTAACAAATCTTGAGCTGGGTCTTGTATTTTATAGTACAGTAAGTGCTCTATAGAAAGTTAAAATGTGATAAAATGTCAGTTAACATGCATGAAGGCCAGAGGTCCCAAATGGGAAAATTGGTGAGATCTTCCTGAAAAGAAAATTTAAAACAGAACAGCTTATAGAAAACAGATGCCATGACAACACACAATTGTATGTTGCAGTTTTAGTTTAAGATACAGCCTTATGGACCATAAAATGTTGTAATCTCATATTGAGATATGAGGTCTTTGGAGCGAAGATAATGGATCTTTGAAAGCAATGTTAATAGAAAGCAGTTAGCACAATAAGGCAAATGAAAGACCTGATTTATAAGCAATTAAACTCCAGACACTCAGAGAAGTAATTCTCAAGCCTGTCCAATCAAAAACTATGCATATAAAAATAAGAGAAAGAATCTGATAATTTATTAGTTGGGAAAACTGGTACTCTGGTTTTTAGCAACTTGTCAGACAAAAGCCAAAGGAAAAATATTTAAACAGAGTCTTTCTGAGAGGTGGGTCAACATATGCCCTAATTTGGGAAGAGGTCTCAAGAGAGACACCAAGGAGGTTAGAATGTAATTCTTAGCATAAAGGAGAAGTTGAAAATCCAGGAAAAGGCAACAGAGGAATTTGAAACGTTCAGGAAACCCAAGCAGTCCTGAAGGGGTATCTGCAATATCTCATGCTTTTGGAAAGCATAAACTATGTTTGCAATTTATGAGAATTAAAATTTTGCTATGGATAAATGTTGGCTTGAGTGAGAAATGTATAGCAAGACTACAGACCTGATTTCTGTTTCACAGAGAGACAAAAGTCTATTAAAAGAACAGGAAAAGGCACCAGTAAAATTTTTTAATGCCGATATTAGTTTGTTGGGGTTTTTTTCTTTCCTCAGTATTTTTGCAGCAACAAGCTTGAAGAGGAGTATGACTACACTGCTCCACTGAGCATTTGCAGCTAACTGGATAGCTCACCAACTTGAGAAACATGATCACAAGATGCTAACATCTTAATGATATTTTAAGTTATTGACTCTACATTGCAGCTTGTCTGCAGGACACACATGGCCAGTTACCGCATCTCACCTGTCAGGAAATACATTAGTCTACAACACTACCTGAAATGTTTTTGCTCCTATGGTTAACTAAAAATCATGCTCAACCATGTACAGTTTGAGATTTAAGGACTAAAACATATTGACATATTTTGCTTTAGCCCACATTTCCTAGGTTTTATTTGGTGAAGTTGGATCTGACTTGTTATCTGGAATTAATTTTTTTAAAGTTAATTTCCTTAAAGGAAATCAAAAGCTATAGGGAGCCTGAATTACTGATACTCTTGCTAAAACTGTCATTAAATTTCAGTGGGATCACAACTACTTTCCTGAAATCATGCCATACTATTCCTTGCATCCTTAACAATCGATGACCTATGTATCACAGCATCACAAATACTGTGTCATTTTTTATTAAAACAGACTTTTGATCCAAGGAACACTGAAATATAAACACATCACAACATTTCCATGTGTCAATTTGCTCTAAGTGCCATTAAATGTAAAATCTCTGGCATTACAGAGCATCATTAAAATATTTTTTGTCAAATTGAATAGGTTTAATTAAAACCTCATATATCCAGGAAGGCGCACTGCAAAAGACAAGGACAGTATGCAAGGGCTATACACAATTATTTCTGTTCCTAACAAAATTTGCCAAGCAGAAATTATCAGCTTGTTTAAAAATAGCACTCTATTAAAACTCCAAGTAATGGGGAAACAGTGCACAGTGGCATTTCAACCAGCTACCTTAGATGTGTAGTAGAATCACAGAATATCTCAGTTTGGAAGGGACCCATAAGGATCATCGAGTCCAACTCCCTGTTCCTCGCAGGACTGCCTAAAACTAAACCATGTGACTAACAGCATCATCCAGATGCTCCTTGAACTCTGGCAGGCTTGGTGCCGTGACCACTTCCCTGGGGAGCCTGTTCCAGTGACCAGCCACCCTCTCAGTGAAGAACCTTTTCCTGATGTCCAGTCTGAACTTCCCCTGATGCAGCTTCACTCCATTTCCTTCACTGGTCACCAGAGAGGGCAGATCAGCACCTCCCCAGCCGCTGCCACCCTTGAGGAAGATGCAGTCTGTGAGGAGGGCACCCCTCAGCCTTCTCTTTCCAAGCTGAACAAACCAACTGACCTCAGCCGCTCCTCTTAAAAGTCTTGGTCATCTTTTTCTGGACACACTTTAACAGTTGATGTCCTCCTCATATTGAGGTGCCCAAAACTGCACACAGTACTCGAGGTCGTGCCACACCAGTACAGTGTAGAGTGGGACAATCACCTCCTTCTCTAGGTGAAACAGTCCCAGCTCTCTCCGCATCTCCTCACAACAGAGATGCTCCAGACCCAGACAGACTTCTCCAAGGGGCATCCCAGAGATGGAGGACACCTGTGAACTCAAAAAGCTTAGAGAAAACTACTGAAGGAAGGAAACATGTTTTTCTAATTTCAGTGGACGACAACCTCTAATCCCAGAAGGAATAACTTGGCCTATCATACCATCTTTGAAGCTCAGTGCAAGGTAGAAGTTGGCAAAGGGGCTGGCCTTCCTTCCCAGGCTGGCTTTTCCAAGTTATTGCCTGCTGCTCTTGCGGCAGCAAGATGCCACTTGTGCCCTGGCTCTGGGGTCAGGGATGCACTAAGAGCTGCCTCCAGCACCTGGTGCTCCACACACCCACATTTCTTCCCATCCAGGTCTGCTTAGGCACTTGCATGGTGCACCAGAGTGGTGGGCAGAGCACTGCTGCACATCACATACTCACCTCCCTTTCTCCTTCATGCTCCCAGCTCTGCCCTGAGACACTCCACTCCTGTGCCACTTGCAGCTTGCAGGGGAGTAGAGAGAGAAACAAGAAGGCATCCTCATAACTTCTCCACCTTGGAGAACTCAATATGGTGTGACCCTTTATGGGGACAAGGGGCAGCCTTCCCGAACATGAGCCTGAGGCCATCTTTACACCTCGATGCAAAGTGGCACTTGCCAAAGGGGCTGGCCTGACTTTTCAGGCTGTCTTTTCTTCCCAAGGAACAAGGTCTCAGCTGGGTCCACGGCATGAAGCTTCAATGCTGTGGCACATGCTGTGCTGTGCTGCTGGAAGCATTGCACTGAAGTGTAGCAGCCCTCCATGTGCCGGAAGCACTGGCTGCCCTCTCCTGCAGAAGCCCAGGCCATGGCCATTGCTTGGGAAGCTGACTGCAGAGGTGCGAGTCTGGACAAGGTGTTTCCCACGCTCCCTGGTGCAGCTGCTTTATGAACAGGACAAGCAGAGCAGAAGATGACTGCAAGGACTTCATGTCATAGCAAGACTCTGGATGACATCCTCTGCTCACACGACCCCTGGAGGGGAAACATGGCTTGCAGGAGTGCCTGAGGCCTGGGCTGAAGGGGGTCTCCCTGGGTCCTAGTGGAAAGGCTGCACTGGAATCCTCCAGGCTGAGAGCGCAGGCAATGATGCCCTCAGTTAATGAGCTACCTGGCTGCTTGTGGTGCAGTAGAAGCCCCTGGCCAGGGCCAGGCTGTGATCTTCCTTGTGGCCCTGCCATGGTGACACTGGGAGCTGCTGCACAGGCTCACAGGGAGGGAGCCCAGCGACTGTCCTAGCTGTGCCAAGTCCACGGCCACCAAGGGCAGGGACAGCCCCCAGCCCCTGGGCACAGGGACCGCCTTGGGGCCAGCACCCCAAAGGCCTTCCTCCTGTGTAGCCCTCTGTGTGACATGGGGGGGCTGCCACCCCCATGCCACAGTGCCACCACACGGCAACGCAGCCGTCACCATGGCCGGGCAGGATAAAAGTGGCATCCTCCCGTGCCCCACCGCCAGCCTGCCAGGCTGCACCATCGGGACAGAGCTGGCCAGGGGCCGCCCCACGGCATCGGAGAGGGTGTCTTTGGGGGGCCAGTGGGTTTAACTGGAGGGGCTGAGGGGGAAAGACCTGAGGCTGCTCGAGGCTGCTGGAGGTTCTCTGCCGCAATCCCAGCTCCTGGCAGGGCCACGTTCAAATCTGCATCTGCTGGATGGAAATCCTGCTTCATCCTTCCTTTGGGGAGCGGAGACAAGCTCCTGGGGAGACGAGGAGCACCACAAACACCTGGAGGTGCCTACAGCTGTCAGGCCTTTTCAGCTGATAGCAGTGGCAAAGGTTGGCTTGGTGCCCTGCCAAGGCCAGGGGAACGTGATCCCGGTGCTTGAGGAGCACTGCAGAGCTCACCGTCCTCATCTCCTGCGGAGCCAGTGGCAGCGGCACTACGGAATGGGCTGCAATGTTACAAGGGGTATCAGAGCCAGCACTTCCCCAGTGCTTTGGAGCACCCACTGGTGTCCTGCCGGGCACAGGAAGGATTCTCGTCCCCAAGGTCGATCTGTCTGGGGGCTTTTGCCGCTCTCAGAAGCCCCTGAGGTGGCTCTGGGTTGCAGGAGGGAAGGGGTCGGGCAGTGGTGGCGTCCCTGGTAGGTGTGACCTCCCGTGGGGCTGGGATGCAGGTCTTGCTCACATGCTCAGGGAACAGCTGATTGCCAGCTCTGGGCTCAGGAAGGAATTTTACCCCCAGGGCAGGTTGGCACTGGTCCCTGGGGGTTTTTTGCCTTACTCTGCAGCACTGAGCAGGGCCCCTTGCCACGGCTCCTCTGGGCCACTTTGGGTAAGTGACTGCCTGCTGCTCTTGCAGCATCAAGATGCCTCTGGTGCCCTGGGTCTGGGGTCAAAAGAAATTTTTTTTCCCCCAAGACAGCTTGGCAATGGTCCCCAAGGTTTTTCTTCCTTCCTCTGCAGCATTGAGCACGGCCCCTTGCCAGGGCTCCTCTGGGCCATTTTGGGTAAGTTCCTGCCTGCTGTTCTTGCAGTGATGAGATGCTTCTTTTTCAGCATGACGATGCCAAGGGTGTCCTGGGTCTGGAGGGAATTTTTTACCCCAGGGTACGTTGGCGCTGGTCCTGGAGGGATTTTGCCTTACTTGTCTGCATTGAGCACAGCCTCCTGCCAGGGCTTCTCTGGGATGTTTTGGTAAGTGCCTGCCCGCTGCTCTTGCTGCCCCAAGATACTGCTGGTGCCCTGGGTCTCTCAGGAGCTGTCACTTTTCAGCCATCCCTGCATTCAATAAAAGTGCAGTTTTCTCCTTGATCTGTGTTCATGTCATGTATGTGCTGGTCTCGGTCTAGGAGCCTTGTCATGCAGCTGTGCATGTACACTATATTGTGTTTACGTGGTAATTTTGTGGAGGTGAGGTGGCTGCAGGGATGGCTTCTGTGAGAAGATGCCAGAATCTGTCCCCATGTTGGACACAGCCAGTTCTAGCCACCTCCAAGATGGACCTGCTGCTGGCCAAAGCTGAGCCCATCAGGGATAGCATCTCTGTGACAACATATTTAAGAAGGGGTAAAAACTGCTGCAGTAGTTATCAAGGTATTGCACTGATGTTTTGAATGCCACTGCACATTAGAACACGTTTTCAGCTCTGGAATGTCGAGACAAATTTTACATGCTGCAGCGAAGCCCTTATGCCAGTACACAAAACCATGATGGTGGTAAGGCAGAAGCAAAAGGACCAATCTCTGGCTGTACCTAAGAAAGGCCTTCAACAGCCACAGTGGCTGAATTCTAGCCTTACCAAGAAGTGCTAATGAAACAGATAAGTAAGAATGGCACAATTGACCCACTAACTTTTCGGAAACTCCTTTCAGGCATAACGAAAGCATGTTAACAGGTTTGGCACCACAATGAAAATGCAGAAATTAAGCAACCTTTTTAAACTACTCAAAGGTTCCCAGATAACATCCATTATCCTCTGTATAACTCAAGCATCTACAGGCTGCACTCAGAACTGGGGCATATTTGCACAACAAATATATTTGTTTAATAAATATGGAAATTAAAACACAACAATTGCTATTTACTATGCATTTCTTACAGGATTTAGCAGAGTTCATTTTTAAAAGATACTGGATTTCTATTAAACCTTGCTTCTGTTCCTGTTTAGATTATTTACACAAAGAAGCTTAACTCTTCAGGAAGCAGAGCAACACAGAGTGGAGTATCTGCTTTTTTCCTATAGTTTTTCCACACCCACCAGTAAAATTTTATCACCATGCTCTCTTTAAAAAGCCAGTTCAGCTAGCCTGAGAACTGGAGCCTGGTGCTACTTTAGGCAACAGTGACTATCCGCAGGGTTCCATTTTAAAACAGAGCATTTGTGACAACTTCAGAAGCGATATACACAAATGCTGTTTGGGGGTCAACCCTACTGTACCTCCAGCTATCCTACAGGACAAAACTTCTTAATACTTAAACATCAGCATTAAGACTATCATGCATTTTACATAGGATGCTTTGGTTCCAACATGATTTCTTCACCGAGTCATTGGCCAGCAAGGCACTTGCTTCCATCTTATCTGAATTATTCATGAGGCATTCCCCTGTAGAAATCATCAACTGAACTGGCAGAATCACTGAACAGAACACTCCTGTCATATTTTATTTTTTCCCCTTTATTAAGTTCCAAAGTTAATCAAAAGCACTGCTTTTTTTCCCCAAGAGAGAAATTGTGTATGAAGCATTTACTCATGAATGTCCATTATTTGCCACACATCAGAAACAGCACCTTGGACTGAAAGGTGGGAAATCTGTTGTGCAGATGATGAAGTCACTAAAAATCAGTGAATAAATACAAATAGGTAGATATAAATAACATTTTTATATAAATACAATTTGATATAAATAACTACCTGCCAAACATCTACTTCTAGGAACTAGTCATTTTCTCAAAATAAAGGAAGTAGTATGATTGTAACTTCAGATGAACTTGTAAAAGGGGATGCAAACCAGCTGTTGCCGTTGAACAGACACAATTCATACAATTACTTCAGGAGGCTAATGTTTCACTAAGAAAGCTGAAGACATACAAAGTGCTATAATACTACAACTACTAGGTTTCCATCTTCTATGGGTGCTTCAGCAATTTTGAAGGCAGAATATACTCAGTACTTTGCAGGCAAAACATCAAAGCTAACTGTAAAACTTGTAGTGAATTCAATCGAAATCACCAAAATTTCATCCAAAGCTTCACAAAGGCAAAGTTCATACCTCTGCAAAGGGCAGCACAGGACCTTTCTTTAGAATTTCAACAGAATAGAAAGATGAAAACTGAGTTAGTTCTCTGAAAGGTTATAGCATTCACTTTACAATTTTTCTGACTTGAAAGTGATAGGAAGTCAGGGCAGATACAAATTACAGGGTCTAAACTCTCCAATTCTGTAACTCATACCTGTCTCCACATGCAATCCAGTTTCTCCCCTGCTCCTGAATTTTAGAGCTACCTCAAAAAAAAAAACAAACCCAAACCAAAAAACCAGAAACACCCAATTTCCTGTTCCCAAACTTTGATATCACTTTGAATTAGCTATCATTTTCTCATATACATACTGTGAAATCAACAACAGTAATTCAGATCAGTTTACGTTTGAGGTAAACGATGCTGCCAGGTAACTGAATGCTTCTTTTGTTTGATTTTTAAACATGCTTAACTTCCTCTTGCTGTAAAGTCCTTAAAAAATTGAAAGAGGACATATCCTAAAGAAAAGGCTGAATCCACCAACAGATTCACATTTATAGCAGACATATACAGTGTTCCAACAATTTTGAGCTGTACAACAGTCATGCTCTTTCTCTCTGACTTTGAAGAGATATGTGCCTCTAGAGACAGAGAGAAGGAACTGTTCTTCTATTCCCATGAAAAGAAGGGCTGTCATTTCCCTTGCATATAGTGGAGGGCACATAAGCGAGGACCTCCTGTTACCTGCTCCTAGACAAGGTGTAAAATCTGGTCCTTAAAGGTTCACTTTCAGCTTTCGTACATTGTCCTTCATCATCGGACAAATAATGGCTTTTTATTTTTTCTGTTTCAAATAAACCTCTACTGAACAGTAACCACAACAGAAATTTACGTTCACACTGTGTTCTCCTTCCTCGTATCAAAAGCACATAATGCCCCAACAGTGCCAAAACAGCTCTGCAAAATACCATTTAAGACTCCACAGTGACGACAGGGTCAAACAGGAAACATGACTGCTGTCTGAACAGAGAGGCAGGGATGATTTAGTTTTGCAGGCAGAGATGTAAGTTCAGCCTGCACGGCTAAAGAGTATGAAACTCTCACAGATCACAGGGAGACCAGTGGCACGAAACCCAGAGGAGAGAACTGCTGCCTGTCTGGGGGGAGTCAGGTGAACAAAGCCAAGCAGAACAAGAATCTCACAACTGTTTCAAGATCAGCTGAAGAACATATTTAGTTAACTATAAATGCCTGCTCAAATAAAGAGAAAGAAACTGTCTTTGAATAAGGCAAGGGTCGCAAACTGTAAGCGTTCAGGTTTTTTGGCTAATACCTGACTAACAGCACTTTTCTTTAACAAATCCATTATTGATACAGTCCAGAATGAAACAGAATGACCAATAAGATTCCAGTTCTGCATAACCTTATTACACTCAAATGGAAAAGAACCCATAGACACTAACCCATAGACACTCCCAGTGAAAAAGAAAACCCACATAACCTTTCTAGGGACAATTATATAAATGATCTTTTCATCTAAACTTAGTATTCCTCACAATACCAGTTTCACATTTGGCATACACCAGCACATCTAGCACTAACTCAAGACATCCTGTCTAATCCCTGAAAAGAACAGGGAACTTGATTTTGTGTAAAGTTAAAAGCCCTTAGAGGACTACTTAAAGTATAATAAAGTATCATAAGTTGATAAATTAATATACTACAGTATCACCTTTTCTCATTACCTTCTGCTAGTAATTACAGAAAAGATTCAAATGTAATGTAAATGACCTCAAATCTGCAAATGCTTAATCACAATCATTATACGACCCATTTCTCAACACACCCATTTAAAAATGTATTAAAAATGCATATTAAAAAAACCACTAGAAAATTACTATTACTTTTCTCTACACATCTGCTCTCTCTATATATAGTACATATATATATATATATGACCCTTTCGGCAACAAAATGAAAACAAGGAACTAAAACCACTGATTTTTTTTCATAGAAATTTAATATTACTTTTAAAACCTATTAAAAAGATGGTGATAACTTATAATAATTACATCTGTATTTTGTAACCACATGATCTATATTTACATGCATGTATATATGCACATGGTTTATATATTATTAATTTGCCAGGTATTCTAAGTTTCTCTATTCCACTAACACATAGAGGAGTAGATATGTCTTAATGTGCTTTAAATCTTTTATATATACTCTTTGATACATCCCTTAATAAAGAGTAAATCCTAGTACTCAAGCCCAAAAGAGCCTTTCATATGCCAAATAAAGTCCCACTTTCAGTTCAGCTATAAAAGCCAAAATATGTTACCTGTCCTTACAGACACAGTAGGCCACAGCACAGCATATGGTCTGTTACAGCTACTGAGGTTTTTAATTATTATTTACATGGGCAGAGAGAACAGTTCAAAGCTACTTCCTGCTGAGCATCTGCTGCCTCTTACATTCATGACAGAAGATGTGCGGTACGCATGGTCCAACCAGAACAAGTGGTGTATATACATCAACTTAAGCTATGACTGTGCTGCAAGCACTGCTGTCCCATAGGTATAGCAATTTTTCTGTTGCTTACTGATAAAAGTACCTTTCTGTACCTAAAAATACAGAAAATTAGTTGGTATCTTTTATGAAATACAAAGGGATCCAAACAAATGTTTAGTGAATCTTAAAACCAGTAAACCAAAGCAGCTGCCCTAGGATATACTCCACAAACAAGTCAAGCTGCTATGACATTCCCGGTATTAAGTGAACACCAAGCCATAGCGATGAGTATCAAGCTCATCCCTTGCAACAGAAGCACATTTATCTAAGTGTCTTATTCAACTTCTTAAAACACAGACCTTTCTCACCTTCTCCCCTCTTTACTTCCCTGTCATCTGTCCCCCACCACAAAAGCATGAAGTGCTGGGGCTTTGCAGGGATTGTGACAAGGGACACAAGGAACAAGACTGGTAACTAAGGGCATATGGAAGTCCCTAAAGCACAGGTCTTATAGCAGGGAGATGAGGAATGGCTGCATGAGAACAGAACCAGTTGGTTGTTGGGTTTTTTTTGAGTACAACAATTTGGGGAAGGAAAAAATGTAGGTGAGATACAGGATATTCAGATCATAACTCCTAGGAGGGCAGCGAGCTGGTGATGCAGCGCTTGGGGACGTCAGAGAGTGGGAAGATGTGCATGTTTGTGGGGTAGCAAACAGGAGTCAGCCACTATTGCAGAAAGCAAGAAGAGTGCCCTGAAACTGAAATGCTTGAGAAACTGCCACAGCAATTTAGTCTTCATGCAGGTTTCAATGGATAACAAAGGGAACTTTTTTTCTCCAAATGGCATAGGAAAAGCCAAATCTCTTTGCTAACCGACTGAATGGTGTTAAAAAGGCACAAAAAAGAACTATGCTTACCCCTTCACGATACCAGCACATGCCAACAAATTCAGTTCTGTAGAGACACAGTGCCACATGATCACAGTAAATTAGATCTTTTATTGCTTTGAAGCAGAAACAAATATATAATTTATGTGCATTCATGTATGTAGGCATAATAAGCACAAACCTCAGGAGAAAAGGATGAACCATGATCCCTTTTAAAAAGTTCAGGTTTTAATTAAATTTCAAAACAAAAAGGGAAGTTGTAGAAAATAACACAGCATAAGCGGTTTTTTATCTAATGTAACAGTTGAGAAGAAAACACCTGGTCTTAAAATAGTTTTTGCCCCTTTTAAAGTCAGTTGAAAAGTTTTCTTTTTATTTAAAAAAAAACTAATAGAGTAATTTCTTGGTAGTATGGTAACACCATCTTCCAGCTGGAACTCCAATGGGGTTATGAGGCAATGAAAGCAAAATCTTGAACAAAAATAAATTTATGTTTGTCCTGAGCAGCTCTTCACTTTTAATTTGATAGCTTTCTAAACCAAAGGTTTGTGGAGGGTTGTGTCCTTATTTTGAAAAATTTCTAGATTTGTCTTTTTTCTTTAACTTTCTCTTACAAATTATGAAAACATGGGGACTTAACAATGCCCACCTTGGTAAAATTTTTACATGTGTTCATGTGTTCAAAAGCCTGCTATCCATGTCACCAGTTCCCCAAAGCATGACATAGTGGCACACGGAAGGCAGATTTCATTTTGGTGGCAAAGTAGAAAGTGGACAAGGACAAAGGACCAAATATTAGAAGCAAACACATTCCTTTCTTTTTAATCAATATCTTGTTAGACTGGTGGGTTTGACTCATTAATCCTTTTGTAAGTGAAAAATGAAACAGATTGACCCTTACAGCAAAAAATAAAATTGCAAATTAAACTCACTGTAATGAAATTGCTTGCAAAGAGTGCTACTTCATCACGCACAACTTTCATCAAAAGGGTTTGGACTTTGGAGTACACAATTCTTCTGAGGTAATATATTTAGAGGTAAATTCTGAATCCCAACGACCTGTAAAGAAAGTTTCTAAAATCCTCTTACATTGTGTATATTTTTAAAGCTGTGCAAGTTCCACCCAAGAAAGTAAAAAAAAGTATTTTATTTTGTGTTTAATACCTTTGAACAACTCTGAGATTGAACTTCATATGACTGCTGTGTTGCATCTGAATGATCATTATAGTATAGCTGAGATGGGACATACAAAAAACTGAAAAAAATAAAATGCCTGGAGGTTTGCAATGAACTGTTTTTCATTTCTTCAGCAACTGCAGCATAGTGATTGATCTAGTACTGTACAACACAAGAAATTAGCAATTAAAGGTTTCCATGCATCCATCATTAGATCCTACAAATCCTGTTAACCATGGGAGCAAAATTAGAAGAACAAGAGGAATCAACAAAATTTAAACGTGCTTATTGTGAGCTGTATAGAATTTGTCCTTTGCAGTAAAACATGAAAACTCTGCACAGATTGCATCCACAAGAGTATTTAATATAGGATTATAACTCAATTAAGACAACTATTTCTCTGATCCTGTAATTCTAAGGCATTTTGCAGATGTCTGTAAATCCCAGGCTGTAATACAAATTTCTTTCTGTTCTCCATAATATAAACTCACATTTTATGAAAAGACACATTTAGCCTTCTGTCTCAGAAAACAATCTTCACAATGTAGGTCAAAAGATACATTACTGTTCTAGCTGAATCTAAAATAAGGTAAACTAAATTAACGTATACAACATTAAATTTGAACATCGTCCATATATGTAAATACAGCATTAAGAGTAAAGCCTAACTGATACCCTTGTTTCCTTAAGGAATGCTTGGACTATGTCCCAGAGCACAGGGGAAACAGATTCCCAGCCCAGCACGAGCCTTGCCAACCCCAGAACTGGAGGCAGTATCACACACAAGGCTGTGCAAGCAAATTTCTCAAGACTGCAACTTCAGTTTGATGATTGTGGCACTGTGCTTCACTACAGGATTAAACATGCCCTTTCCCTGTTCCAACATGAACAAAAGTGCATCTACACTATCATTAATCATATGAGACTGTTTTGCTTCAGATTTGTCAAAACTAATTCAGGTTTGCTGAATTTAGTGACAGATAAAGGATTTATCTAGTCTGGGAGAAGACAAAAAGGTTATATAAACTTTGCTAACATAGCCAGACAAATTAAATTGTTAATCCTTGCCTAAACAAAAGGTCACTATTAGCTCAGGGTTAACTAAAACTTCTTAGCTAATCTCTGACCTAATTTTGACCTCTCTTGTTAATTGCAGAAATGCTACCAGTTAATATATTGGTTAGCTGTGTTTACACCCCCCACTTCTGCAGTTTCTTGCTTTGCAGCTCATAAATTAAAGACAAAATATCTTTTTTCTAAGACTAATTAGTACCTAATTAGCTCCATGTTGTTAACCTAGAGTGGAACCGATAGTAAAAACAAACATTAAGCATTTTAATCTGTTTCATGAAGGAGGCATTTATGAACATAAAGAAAGGAACATCAAAACTGTTTTTTCATTTTTTTTTCCTCCAGATCATAAAATATTACTTCACAAAGCTTGTAAAAATACCTAATTCTTCCAGTTCTAGTGGTTCTCATTGGAAAGAGGTACAGTTATATCACTGTTAGAAGAGAAGAACTAATTAAAGAACACATGTAAATCTAATGGATCTGCAATCATGTTAGTAGGTTGTATCCAGACATAATCACTTGTCATTGCAACATACTTCTTACAGGGCTGTTTATACTGGGTTTGTTTAATTCCTTTAGTATCATATCCTGTTATATGTCAGGGTATGGGTATGATGTATCCATATCCAAAAAAATGTCCCCTTCTGCAGAAGAGTAGTTTTTGCTCATGTAAAAGTGAAACACCTGAGTTATAATTCCAAAACGCATTTCTCTACATTCACCTTTTTTTTTTAAGTCAGAAGTGTTTAGGTTCTGGTAAAAACATATGCAGGCTTAATTTAAAAATTACGTCTGAGAGAGAAACTAAACCCAACTGTATTGTAAAATGTATATAAATTTACAAAAATGAATTCTAATAACGTAAGAAATAAAAATATCAAAGTTAAAAAGAACTATACAAATAGCATGCCTTATGTTCATCTGAACTAAGTAATATAAGGAATTACAGTTTGAAAGCCTACTGTAATTAGATACTGAAGTTAAAATGCTAAGCAGAAATTCAATATACTTCTAAATGCTGAAGCCTTACCATTCATTACATTCATATTCCTTGTCTTCTCGTACTGATAAAAGCTTCTCCAAAGTAAATTTATCCAGTCATATTGAGGATCATACCTGTCACCCAAGAGATAACATAACTCTAAATTACGCTCAGA
>WEKW01020391.1:0-12558 GCA_013389905.1 Sula dactylatra
GCCAAGTTTCAGTAATGGCAATCAGGTCATAGCTTCCTAGTAGCACAGTAGCTTCCAACACCTCTTGTGTGTTTCCCATGCTGCATGCATTATTATAGAGGTATTTCATCCAGGCTGTGTAAAGGTATTCTTTACATAAAGGTAATAGTAAAGGTATTCTTTGCTTCCATTTTTTATACCGTTATGAATTCTTCTATGCATTCTCAAATAATTATGTACCACCTATGAAGACTCATGAGAACAGTTCATACTCTGTTTCACGGAGTCAGTGATATTCTGCACTTGTTAGGATCAAGTCCAGTGCATGGGTCAGAAGTTAGGGTGATTTCTTATAGCACTGCAGGTGTGCACAAGTATATATTCATTGGCAAGATAAGGGAAATGTCTGTATTTTTTTGATAGAATCTCTGCAAAACATGAATGGCAGTGTCATCCCATTATATTGAAGAAGCAGTTCTGAGGCTTGTATTAACACTATTTCACATTAAAAACTAATTTAATGCATCATTTGAATTACTTATTACTTCTTTAACTTCTTATGCTTCATACATATACTTTAATATTTTTGAATTTTATGGCTTGACTATACAGTAATTACTTTCTAACTGTCCACTTTGCTCTGTCCATTTAATTTCACATTTTTTATATTGAAGTTGAAGTACATGGCTGGTTTACTGTATTTTAAAACAATCTTTACATTTCTGTATTGATCCTACAGGCTTATGTGTAGGTACATCTGCTGTTGAATTCTATTAACCTCTTCACTGAAATAGTTTTCCTGTCTTTCTCCTTCTCACTTTTGCAACCTCCTTGTATTTGCAGGACACACTCTCTTTCTTCAGGTATTTATGCATATTTATATGTTTTATAACCATTTGTGAAAAGAAACAAGTGCCAAGACCTGAAAGTTTTCTGCATCACGCAGCTCCACCAAAAGAGAATGAAACACGGTGAGTCTTTGAAAGCGGAGTTTCTATGAAAAAATACAAGTGGACTGCAGAGAACTAATTATGGTTATAGACCATGCTGTTAGTGTGAAATAATTGTTCCTATCAGGGGACAGACTTAATTCCACATACTTACAGACAGATTATACCTATGGCTTCACAGGAGAATAGTTTGTCCATTTTATTCTGTATGAGATATGGGTTTGGGATATGGCTGCATGAATGAAACTGCCCTGAGACAGAAAACTCAAGCATAAACTCAAAAGTAAGAGCACTGGGGCATTTATGCAACAGCAGTCTTCTCAGAAATAATCTGCTTTGTGCAAGGAAGAAACTGTTGTGGTTGGGAATTAGGGTAACATTTTGATCTCTATAAGAGATTCAACTCAGACTAAAGAGTTATATGGTCAAGATCTGGTTGCCTAAGGACATCCAGAATTTTCCCAGAATATTCTGTTTATAAGTCTATGGCCTTAGAGAAACTTGAATAATGTCTGCAACCTGGTAAAATCCCATCTTTTTAAAATTAAGTGTAAAATTTCCACTGGAGTCAATGATAACAAGATTTTAATTTCTGGATACACCAGGTAAAGTGAATTTGACTGTTAAAGCATAGCCTTCGTAATACATTTCATTTCAGATTTTATTGGACCTCACACAAACATGACTGATGGAATGGAATAGCTTTAATTAGCTGTCAGAAATACATTTCTAACATGTTTTCAGGAAAATGCACTTTCAACCAACTGTACATTTTTGCTACATTTTTGTTGCATATAATATTTGTGCAACAGAGCTTGATCTATTAATATCTAAACAGGTTTTTATTCTTTTTTAAGCTACTTCATTGAAGGAATGTTCTGAAGGTTTTAAGTAATGAAATATATTCAGAAGGAAATCCTGGAGTTACTGAAGCCAATAGAAATTGTACTACTGCTTTAAACAGGAGCACAATATCACTTTTCTTGTTTTATACCTTCTTTCAAACAAATGCAGCAAGGCTATTCTACTGTTCTTCCTACTCTTTTGTATTAGTATTTATATCAAAGAGCCTCTGAAAGATCATTAACAAAACCATCTCTGATCTCAATATATATTTCCTGTGAGTATATGTAGTGAGACGGAGTTCAGGTGCTAAATTTGAAATATTAACTGTATGTAGGGCTTTCAAAAGCACTTCATGTAAGTTAAAAGTGGGGTTTTTTTAAATTACTGGGATTTTTACTTTGACATAATTTGAAGCAGGGTTAGGAAGAAGGTTGAATGCTTTTGAAGATTCCAGACTATGACTAAGTTGGCATAGGATACAGCCCAATTCCCTTTGATGCTGATAAAAAACTCTTTCATTTGTTTCAGTGAAACTTGGTGGGTATGTCACAAAATTTATAGTGGCACTAAATTATGTATGTATTGCAGGCTGAAGTTTTAGTGATTTGTAAGATCTAAACAAAAGATAAAATGTTGATCCATTTTCAGTGCACAGCACTTTAAAAGCAATTATATAGACTTCATTGGAATTAGTTATATGGTAACATACTGGTGGATATGAGTAAGGTTATTAGAATCTGCTTCAAAGAGGGAAAAGAAAACAATATTTGTCTTGTAAAGTGTACAGAAGAACTGACTACACCAACCAAATGACAATAACTTTCTCCCCATTAAATATACATGTAGTATTACACAGAGAAATGAATGGCACAAGTATGAAATTAACATTTGCAAAGTTCTGGTTTTACCCAGAAACAGTGGGCCAAATAAACACTTAAAATATGTAATGATTACTTTACTCTTTTTAGTGCAGCTGAGAAAAGTGGCATATACAACTACAGCAGTTGTGGGTTATGGCTTGTAAAAATATTATGGAATGAACAGAGTCATTTGACCACTTTTACTGCTTGTTGTTGTGTTATGTAAGTTTCATATAGGTAAGTTTCATGTATGTAAAATTCATATAAAATTTCCATTACACATGGTAAACTTAGGAAAACATTGTCCTGTTCAAGATAATTATTTTTTTTTTCTTTACATATGAAGTCTATTTTAGCTGCTTTGGAATTAATTAACTCAGTAGGTATACCCTATTTCTTGTACCAGGGTATGAAATATAACACTGGTTCAAATGCTCAAATAATGATGCTTTGTATGTGAAAAACTACTGACTTAACTGACCCTCAATTAGCCCTTAGATAACTTTCCATCCTTTCCTGCAATTTTCTCACCTTCCATGATATGTAGACCAATACTTGCTCTGAGCTTAGTTGAAGATTAGCCAATAGATGCCTTAATAAGCAAAAAAATTATATATTTTATTTTTTCCACCTTCTGTATACAGTCATTCAAAAGATTCTGGTGAAATTGAGAGGAATTATGCTTACAATGGGAATTGCGACACAGATAACTAAAGTAAACTTAATATTTCAGTCAACTGAATTGCCCAGGAGGAGAGTCAGACTGGCTGTTACATTGCTTCCTGCCCAAGACAAGATGAACACAGAACGTAGGTTTCTAAATGTAAGATGGAGCATCACCTGGACTTCTGGGTGCATACATTTACTCAGCCTCAATATTTTTGAACCCCGCATTACACTTTTTGCCCCATTAGCTACCCATGTTAGCTTTTTAGTAATTAAGAGTCAGTCTAGGCTTTGTCCAAATTTCTGGAGAAGTCCAGTCAGCCAGGTCTGCTCAGAACACATTTATTTACACAGAGGACACCACACATAAATATAAATGTAGCTAAATGGCCATTGACTTTGTAGAGGAACTTTTGCTGAAGAACACAAAGTTAGTAGTTTCCCTACTTTCTTCTGCACAATAGCTGACTTTCTAACATACTTACCCAGAAAGTAACCCCCCTGTATTCAGCATTATCTTGACCCAAGCTGATTTAAATCAGCTACTCCCTGAACACTGTCCTTGTAACTCATGGCTAAGCATTATGACTCTCAAATTATACACACAACTATTAGCAGCCAAATATTTTACCATGTCCTCCCAGATCTTGTTGCCAATCCTATGACACTTGTTTGCTAAATAAATGCTTCATACACAAATAAAGTCTTGTTTGAGAAAAGAACTCATGAAAAAGAATATTGTGTTGACTGGTTGAGAATATTGTCTTTCTGGTGGCTAATGAGTCCATATCTTTGGTCAACAGGATAATGATAATAAAGATATTAAATTGCATTTTTCTGTTAATTTTGCAGTTCTTATACCATGAAGTTCATACATCTCCCAGGTACTTAGTGCACTAGCAGAGCCAGAATAGTTACAGAAAACACACCAGTGGGGGGCTGAGTTTAATGGAGGATATGGATCACCTCATAATGTCTGTAGAAGAAATCTTGCACTGGCTTTGGCTCCTGTTTAGCAAAACAGGCAATCAGATGCTTTTATACACAGTTTAGAACAAATCCACTGGAATCTTAAATTAATCACATGCCTTATTTCTTTGTTGTACAGAAGTGAAGGTGAGCAGCCCAGTTCCCCGGTAAAGACACATATGCTGTGCAGGTCAAACAGTTTTTGACAGTCAGAAGCAATCACTTCACCTCTTCCAAAGTGTAGTCTTAGTGTCCTATGCGTTTTAACCACACCAGTTCAAGGGACTAGCTAAGGTTAGCCGATCATTCAGATCCCATGTAAATAATCCTTTGGAAGAGAAATTCCTTAGCAATCCAAGCAGATTTCAATGGATTTTGTCTTTGATGAGACCATTTGCATGATCTAGTTTATTAATGTAGTACATGTTAATTCAGTTCTTAAATAGTTGTAACAACTTAATGTTTTAAAACATTTTCTACCACTTAAATTGCACAACAACATACACATTTCTATTCCCTCCTTTGCTCTTATGAAACTGAAAATACATGCGGAGGGAAGAAATTGTAGGCATGAAGGCAAATGCAGGCTCCTATTGGCAATAGTTGTCCTGCAGAAAGATTTGTGAATGTGCTGTTTTGAAAGATTTTAACAAAGTCAGAAATTGATAGCACCGGCTAGAGCCAGGCACGACGCAGGCAGGTGCTGAACAAGCTTCCCCAGCTCAGCCTTTGCCAATGCACGTCCCCCCGACCTGCAGCATTGCAGCTGTTCCTCTCCGTGCCAAGTTGTGTGGTGGTGGTTTGGGGATTTGGGAAAACACATTCTCTGCACAAATACATTTCAGGTCTCTAAAGGGCAGTGAATTAACGTACTGTATCACTTCCAGTGTAATGAATTTTTAAATTCCTCTTTCTAAGCACAAAAGCCTCCTGTTTTTCTGCAGGGCACAGCGATGAGTGTTCTTTTCATTCTTCCTCTAACTCACTTCTAGGTTTTGATCTTTACTGTTTTGCTGGAATATACTGCTTTAAAAGACAAGCATACTTTTCTTATAGAAAGAATAATTTTCTTTGAACCATATTTATTATATTAACAAGGTGAGAGAGAAAATATTTTAATAATTCAGGGGCAGATTCACTACCCTTTGAAGCAGTGATGAGCTCTCTGTGGTGTCAGTGATCTAAGTTAGTATCAACAGTGGGGGTGCTGGAAAGAGGTATTTGTCTTATCTGGCTGTTAAAAGGATACTCATCTCATTAGCTGGTTTGATAGGTGATTTATAGTACTGCATACGAGTCCTAAACAACTATATTTTGAAAGGGATCTCAGTTTTTTAAATCCAGGTCACACTCTTCAGTCCTGATTCAACAGCAGTCTTGTAGAAGAGACGCAAGACCTCGGCTCATTGCTGCAGTGATCTACAGGATCAAAGTTGTGAATTGGTTGATGGTAAAAGGGAGTTATGATGATTTAATGAACTACCAGAAAATCTACTGATTGATTGATAACTATTCATATTCATGTCCTTGATCTTTTTCAAGGGCAGGGTTTTAATTTACAGTGTTTTATGCCAAAACTGAAGTGGGCTCTCTGTGGGTGTGTGGGAGGTAGCCTGGTCTGTACTGACATGTAGTAACCAGTTACACTCAAGACTCATCATGTTTCCATATTTAAATACACCATGGATCATCCCACTAATGTAGGTGATCACCAGTATTGAATTTCATTTTTTTCATTCTGAGATAAAAGAAAGACACATTGCTTAAACAGTACAGTTTTTGCTTACTGCAGTTTCTCATTTTCAGATTTGAACACAATGGGTATCAATGAGACTTGAATGACAACTTTGTTGCCATTCTCCCTGTCCCTTAGATAAGAGTTATCAAAGAGTATTGGGAAAGGGATATTTGTAAAGTTTTTGTTTATTTTCTTGAGGATCAGGTCAAGTTGGGTCAAAACCCCACAACACTCCTCCTTTCCCTCCCTCAGAAGAAACCCCACTGTGCACAAACAATTTCACCCCTTTTCTAGAAAGAAAAGATTGATTTTAATTTTTCCTTGATGATTTGTTTTCACATTTTTTGGTGAATATTCCATTTTATCGTATTAAAAATCTATGGTTCCATTTTCTTCCTTTAAAAGAAAGGAAAATGCTAACATGGTAGGAAGCAATAAACTTAGAAAAGTGGAGAGTGAGAAGGAATTCCGGGGTATTTATTTATTGTATAGAGATATTTTCCAGCTGTGGGACACAGATCCCATTACAGGGATAGTGAGGAACACCTTAGTTATTCTCCAGAGCTCCTGGTTCTGTTACTATCTTTAATCATTTGCTGCTTATGGTTGGGAATTCTTTTCAGAAGGGCACCTATGCTCAGTGATGTCTGATGGTGTTTGTCGAAAGCCTGAAACTGTCACTGAGGAAAGCAACAGCTTGTGTATATTTTCTGTAGTAACAAAGGAAGAAACTTTAAATGTTGAAACTAGGTAATATTTTTATAATCTCAAAACACGGAAATAGAAATTATGAAAAAGAAGCAAATCCTCTATTGCCCTGCTCCCCCAAATGGAACATGGCTTTTGGTAAAAAAAACCAACACCAAAACCCCAAACAACATTATTCTTATATTCTAAAAATATACAGTGCTGTTTTGATGAACATGGGGTTTTTTCCATCAGGGAAAGGAAAGAAGCTGAGTGATACATCAAAAATCTATGAATTGAGGTTGACCAGTCTTTAAGAATGTGCTGAATGACCCCAGGAGGGATTTTTGGAAGAAGAAAAAGTTAGACCTTTCACCTTCCCAAGGAGATGTACAAATTTCAGGTTTGAAGTGTGCTGTGGAGATTAGGATATTCCACTTCACTGGGCACTTATTAAGAGGAAAACTTTACCCTAAAAAGCTTGTGATCTAAGATGTATGACAGACAAAGAGTGAGAGAAAAAAATAAGAGTGGTTTAATCACTGGTATCCAACAAGTACAGATGCCCTCCCGGTCCCGTTCTGTGCTTGGTCCCCTGAATGACTGTAGCCAGATTACCCATACCCTGGCTGATAACCACGGAGCAACTGCGCTCCCTGGGATGAGTCCCTCCAGTCCAGCACCTTTTCTTGGTGGTGTTGGCTTGCAGTTGGCAAGACAGAGAAGCTGAACAGCTGTTGGATTCCTCCTTGTGCAGCTGCTCATATCTGGGTATTTAAGGGCTTGCTATCGTGTGACTTCAGAGGGCATGGAAGTCTTTGGAAGTGCCCCAAAGCTGGCATCCCATCCACAGCTGTGAAAAAGTTGGACAAATCTAAGCAGGTAATTAAATCTGTTAGAACATTTATATTCCCAGTTCTGGGTCTAATTCTGCAAAATGCTGAGTTCCTGAGCATTGCATCTGAGCACATGGAACGAACTAAATTCAGTAGGCTCATTTATAATACCATTTTGTGTCTAATGTGAGCATCACCTTAGTTACAAAACCTCCAGCTAACACCACCTTAAGGAGGTTCTGTATACACAAAGTACTAAATAATATTTCAGATGATGTTATCTTACTTAGCTTACAGGAGCAAATAGAAAAATAACATTATTTGCCTTATCTAGATAAGGAGAACTTTCCCCTCAAGATACCTGTGCTGTATGAAGATCTTGCTGCAGGCAGCCATGTTGAAAGCTTTAAATCCCCCTGCTTAAAGTAGTAGAGAATTACTTTTAACTTCCTGCAAAATATTTAATCTCATTGTAATATATTTTAGAGAATCAAATAAAATTGCTTTCATCAACTAGTAAGCACACTTCTTTAATAGTTACATTGAATAGAATAGAATTTGATAAGTTTCACTTTGATGATAGGTACATCTTAAAAGATAAAATATCTCAGAACCTCTTAGAAATTCAAAGAATTCTGAATTCTCAGCCAAATTCAGCAACAATAACATCTATGAAAAACTTTTGAAAGAGAGTATTGATGAAAACCACAGAATCACTTCCTTTCACTTTAAAACTTGCAAGGTACTTTTAAAACTTTACCTGACCACCACTGAGGTCAAAATGGGTTTTACCATTAGTTTCAGTGAAATCAGGAACACTCTAAAATGTTTTATTTTCCAAAAATTAAATGAATGCTTGTAGTTTACGTTATGCAGCAGATGTAGTGGCAATGCTTATTTGACAAATCTGAAACAGTTTTTTAGACAACTGAGAAAGGTTCATTGCCTTTATAGACTAGTGTGTATTGCTCCTCCAACATGCTTACTATGCAAATCAAACCTCTGTACGGCTATGAAATGTTATTAATAGTCACACATGGAAGAATTCTGGAAGTACAGGCCTTCTTTCATCGTATTTCAATTAGAAGAAGAATAATTTCAGAGACTACATGGGGTACTGTCTGGCATAGACCTTCCATGTAGAGGTCAGGTACAGGAAAGTAGGGCCAACTGCAGATGTGTAGGCTTTAATGCTGTGAAAGAAGTCAGCAGGAAAGAACACAACAGAGAAGCAGGACATCCCTCACAACTGAACTTCATTGTCTCATTCATTCTCTTGGAAATCAATACTACTAGATGGAACAAACATGTCATTTGGGCACAAGCTATGTGAACCTACTGACAATCACATTCTATCATGATACAGTTGCATGTGTTAAGGAAAGCTATTTTAAAATAAGGATGTCATATGTTGTCAGGCAGGTCTCTAATTTTGCGGTTTGTTGCGTGGCAGAAGATGGGTTGTGTGTGGTGAGAGACCAGAAACAATGAGAAGTGCAAAACACCAAAGCATTTTATGAAATTAAAGACAGTCTAAGAGTTAAGAGAAATTCCCAAAGAAGCAGCACATCAGGAAGAACAATAAATACAATATAATAAAGTCACTTCTAAAGAAATTCTTCTCCAGTACCCAACAAAAACACACATCCCTGACAAAATAAATGACAGAAAAGCAGGCAAGGAACTACAAGATGATCAATTACAATTTAAAAATAAGCTCTGTCTTGTAAGACTTGTAACGTAATTAGCACATAAAATACACAGCCGTTAGCCAAGGTGAGTACTATAAAATAACAGTGTGTAGGGGACACAGAAAAAGAGTCTAGCAACTGCAAAGCTGGTAAAATATACAACTTTCTAACCTGTTCAGATTATGTTATTGCCTTTGATTACATGTATGGTTTCTGCTACATATTCTGAAAACCATCAGCTAAAAAAGGTCTATATTACGTAGTCTATCTCTTTTAAGACATATGCTTTATTTTGAGGAGGCCAAAGCCTGTTCTTTTGCTAGCTGAACTATAACATTCAGAAGCTGATGGAGCAGCTTGCACTGACCAGCACTGTTTTGTAACCTTTAACATTTAA
This sequence comes from Sula dactylatra, assembly GCA_013389905.1. Classification (NCBI taxonomy): domain Eukaryota; kingdom Metazoa; phylum Chordata; class Aves; order Suliformes; family Sulidae; genus Sula; species Sula dactylatra. The sequence goes on from WEKW01020391.1 coordinate 9,620, forward strand.
CATTTGTAAAGTCTTTTTTTCAAAACGACAGCCATAAAACATATGCTATATTTCCAGCTTAGGATGAGCCCAACCCATGGAGATAATGCTGCCCTGGTATGCCTACCTGAACTCTCCTAACGATGGAGAATGTTTCTTCAGTTAAAACCTGTCTCCTACACACCCTGCATACTCCACTAATTATTTTTCTCTCTGTGGTGCAGAACTTCATCTTTTCCCTTTTGCCATTCTTCACCAAGTCCCTGCAAGAAAATGAGGTTTGCTGAGACCACTAGAGCTGTGTTGCTGTACACTATTTAGAGTGGATTGACTTGTGTTTCAGAAACTGAACAGCCAAAGGATTTAATCTCACATTCTGGGGGTACATTTCAGAGTAAAAGTGGTGAAAACATGGCATTAAAGCAGTAAAGAAGGGGACCCAATTTAGAGGCAGGAAGCCAGATGTTAATTAATAAAACCAACATAACAGGGCTGTTTGGCTTGCTGAGAACATTCTCTCAGCTGCCTGTTTGTAGGCTGTTCCTCAGTTAATCAGTTCTGCTGCATTAAATTTCTTTAAAAGAAATTTTCTTCCCTGGTTGCTTAGAGCCCTGTTGAATCAAGCTGAAAGCTCTGTGAGGGGTGGTGAGCCAGGCCAGCGAAAGTAATTTATAGAACGTTACAACTCTACTACTACCTTCAGCAGGGTTCAATTTACATCTGCAAATGTCCCTGCCTAATTCACGCAGACAATTAGGCTCCTTCTGCGTGTAGTGCTTGCTCAGATGGCTCTACATTGGGAGCACCGAGAGTTTTCACTTGTCAGGCTGAGGTGGTACAACCCCCAGGAGCAAGGATGCAATAGTATAGATAGGACTGTGTTGCCGCTTCTGTAGTTTCTTCCACACATTGGACATTATATCACTTCAAGTGTAAGTGACTGAAACACTATGCCTTAAAATTATTGAGTTGCTCTTAAGTTCCCATCATTTAAATCTCCCAGGAAGAGGTTCCACACTGTATGTTATTTCAACAAGAATAAAACATTGTTTTCAGCTGTTCACTGAAGAGAAGTCAGGAGAATGTAAAAGTTTATTCATCAATAAAATATTTATTAACCAATTTAAGTGGGTTATTTCTCTATGAAATGTACTTTAAGTAAAGTTTATATTAGGCTAGTGCCTTGAGACTCATCCACTTGTGCTAGGAGGAGCCAGTATTAGTATAAAGGAGTCATCCTGCCCCACAGGTTAGTCTTAGCACATTTGTTTAAATGTACAAGCTACCTGAATGCGCCAAATAATTTGTGTATTTTTTCAGAATGTAATTGATAATAATACTTGAATAAAGCAGACGTTCTATTTTCCTTCAAGCAATACTTTAAGAATTTTTTGCAAATATTTGAGTAAAATGTAACCTAGTGGAAAGTGCTCTGAAGTATTCAGAGGACCATAGGCAAGAATAATTTAGTTGCCATTGGATATCATTCATGGGTCAGCAAAGCATAGGGCTTCAGTCACTCTATGGAATTAAAAGTTTCAAATTACTCCTTTTCAAAGTTAGTAGAGAGGATGCCTCAAAGGTGGAAAATAGAGCATGTTAAACTTTCAAACACAGGTGAAATTACAATAAAAGTGTAAATTTGGGGCACATGAATGCCCCAGAGCAGTGGGATTTAAGATACACATCTTTTATCCTCAGGATTTCATACCGGTTAGCTTAGGCAGCTGCCTGCTTGGTTCTTGGTGAACCCTAGTCAAGGTGCTGCAGTCTTCCTGTAAGTTATTTAAGGCTTCTCCACAATCACACTTAATTCTGGACTGTGGATTTCAGAAGCTGTGCTGGGTATTTATGGCCCTTTGTAGAACCAGAGCTGGGCTGTTCTCTCAGACTTTGGTCCCTGGGATGACATTGTCCTTACTGGGGCAACTCAGCTGATAAACTTTCTGATATTTTATCAGCTTGGTGCCTTTGCATAAATAAAGTTTTTCCAAAGATGAAAAATGGCAATGATAAAGGAAACTCTTTCTGTTTACTAAAAATGGAATAAAACACATTCTCTACATGAAGCTTTGCACAGATGCTGGGAAGTCAGAAATCTTAGTAGAAAGCTCTGTTCTGTGTCACAAAGGGAGAAAAGGATGACAGCAAAATCCAGTGAACCTTGATTTGGGAGAGGAAAATCTTTATTTTCCCTTTAATGATTTCAAATCCTTTGGGGGAAGAACTGAGAGGGTGGAGGAGGTGCAAAGAAGAGGTCAGCACCTTTGAGTGATAAGATAACATTTGTATGGGGGCTGGCAGGGGGCAAGAGGAGCACAAAAAAGACAGTAAACAGTGGTATTTATTTTAAAAAGGAAAGAATTGCAGAAAACGGTTTATTAAATAAAACAGAAGCTGAGAAGTCTTAGAAAGCTTAATGCATGTTCCTTTAGGCAGGTTCAAGATATGGTTGCAGTGATACTTGCAGTGGTTCTGATCCAAAGTAATAAAGTCAAAGGAAATGCCCCCATTAACTCTAACAAGCTTTGGATCAATCCCCTGATGAATTGTGCTGCTCACTGGCTTATAGCTGAGCTACGTTAGCTGTCAAACAACCAAAAAGTCTCTCCCCTGGGTAGCTTGGCATATAACCCTTAGGTATCCTTACAAATCAACATGGGGAATGACATGGAAAGAAAGGAAAATGGGCATTTCTGATGTCAGACACCATCCGTCTTCAATTAAGTTAGCTTCCGAAATGTTTCAAGTATCCAGGCTGCTTTTGAAAGCCCAATTGACCCAGAAGTCTCTAACAAAGCAATCCTTAAAATCAGCCACATCGTTAGTTTGTTTGCTTGATGGGGGGTTCTTAATGCCATAAACCCCAGTGCAGAAGTTAATAATTTCATACATTATCACTTTGAATATGCAACAGAAAACTCAAGGCAGCTGTTTGAACTTCCCTTTAAAAGAGGACA
>WEKW01020392.1:6422-28158 GCA_013389905.1 Sula dactylatra
CTCCTGCAACCAGATGGATTTCTTCCAAATTTTTGGCAGCTGCAGCCCTTTCTTTTGTTGGACACAAATTGTGTTTTTTCATATCTCTCTCTGAACTCAAAACAACTAAGAGGAAACCTAAGAGTCATAGCACAAAGATCCAGGCACAAAACTAACCCATCCCACCTCTAAGCAACCCCTGTTCTCTCTGATCTTTTTAATTCTTCATAGGCTCAATTTACAGAATTTCAGTGCAAGAGAAAGCTTTAAATNACCTTGAAAAGTTTCATTTAAAAAAACATATCCACATCCCCATCCCTGTGCAAAACAGCACAAAACATAATCCCGCTTATGGGACATAATGCTGACCCACTGCGGCCAGAACAAACCGAGATATTAGTTGCCTCCTGCATTACATTTTTGGGATACTCATTAAATTCGTTTAACATGCACCTTGCATTCCCAAAATAGTATTCTACATTGTTGGATTATAAGAGCTAGTGCACAAGAAATATTTAAAAGTAACTATGACACACTAGAAATCTGTAGTTCTTCAACAGTCCACACATTTACAGTTAGGAGAGAGGTGCAATATTCTGGGTGACGGTCTGCCACATCCTCCAAGTGGTAGATGATGGCAGGGATCTGAGTGGTTTGTGTAAGTCGCTATCCTTAACCTGAGGATAAAGCAGTTTGGAAACATCAAGCACTNGTTCTCTCTGATCTTTTTAATTCTTCATAGGCTCAATTTACAGAATTTCAGTGCAAGAGAAAGCTTTAAATAATTTCTTCTACTAAATTCTTATGGAAAATAAATCTGGCATACACCCTTCTCCACCCTCATGCTTGTGTTATTAGTCACCTGCATGGAAATGCCACAAAGTCTTACTTAAAGACATATTTATAACATTAGCAATAATCAAATCTTACCTCAAAACAATAGATTACCATAACAGAGACTCATGTAGAATTTGACCTTGAGAGACCAGCTTTGTGAAATATCACAGTGTTTGGGCCATGCTGCTCTCCAGAGAGACTACTGCTTAAGTAACAAGTGTCTGCTTTTCTTAAGCAAGTTACTTTAACTAAGAAGTATTCAAGAACTGACTTGATCCTCCACAGGAGAACATCAGGAAAGTATGGAGAACAGCACCATGATTTGAAGGCAGTTGTGGAAAGTAGCCTCATGGGACCTATCGATAAAAACCCAGATTACTTTCCACTCTCTACTAAGTATTTCAAATCTTCAGAATATATTCCATACTGTAAGACAATGCGACACCCATAATTTATTGTTTTTAACTCATTCAAAAAATGACTGACATTCCATATCTCACCATCACATGAAAGAAATCCACCCTAAATGCTCCACCTGCATAGCCTCAATCTTTCCCTCTATTCACCAGCTGAATCTTATTTCTGGGATAAAACAGTCAAAGATACTCAAACCAAAGTAATACTGAGACTTCCTCTTCACCAGATAGAGGATTTAAAAACAAACATACAAAACAAAAACCAAAAAACACAAACACCCACAAAAAAAAAAACCCAACCAACAACAAACAAAAACCCACAACAAAACAAAAACCCACCAACAGCCACATACCACAACAAAACCCCACAAATTTTTCATTCCGTTGTCTGTAGAAGATGACACTAATAAAATCATCATTTTGAAACATGCTGTCAACAATCAGCTTCATACTGCTTGTCATCTCAAAGATCCTCTCTCCTACTGGAATCTGCTATAGGAACCACTTCTAAAAAAATATGTATTTTTTCAGTAGACAGTACAAAAAAATTCATGGAGCTATTTAGTGACTTCTTGTATCCAAGAAGTAGACAGAACTATTGTTAGCGGCATATCATACTGGACCAATGTGTGCATACAATTTTCCTGACCTCCTGACAATTCTTTTTGCTGAGAACATAAGATTTAGCACTTTGAACTAACTAAAGCATCTTCCAATGCTAACTAGAACATCAGCATTACTATTACTAGCCATTCTAGCCAAGTTTCTTGCTATCCTATATTTGTTGCTGGAGCTTAATTTGCAAGATTACCATAATCAGAGAAGAGGTAACAAGGGGGTTGAATGATTTGAAGTAAGAGAAATTAAGAACAACAAAAGCCTAAAGAAAAAGAAAAAAAATGCAAGCTGACAGTTCTCTACTATAGAGACAATGCAGGAATTGGGTATCTTTACCTCTATGTTCTGTCCATTCCTCCAAAACAGTACTATAGAAATGTAATGAGGGATCAAAACAGAATTGTGAAAGCTATGCACAGTACAACTATAGAAAGACAAAAGCATCCATTAAAAGCCGTACTTAGCCGTAACTATATAGACAGCCTCCCAATATTCAGACTAGAGCGGGATGCCTCTAATACTGGTACTGGAGAGCACAGGTGTGGTGAAGAATGCCAAAAACTTGACTGCTTACAGAAGTCAGTTCCTTTTCCAAAAGTATTTAGGCAGTGAACCTCTTACACAGAGTCTCCCTTCAGTATCCTACCTGAGATCATGAGTTTAACAGAATGTCTGCTGGCTTTAGAGAAATATCTTAGTCTGTGAAAGATTAATACTGCCGATAGGACTGTCAAAATATAAATTGATCAGATGAGAAGCAACTCACTAGCAGACTAATTAGCAGCAAGGAATAGAATTATGCAAAGCCTCCAAATTCCAAGCAGAAGTATCAATTACATTTACATGTTACAAATCACCTTGCTGATAAAGTCCAAACTGGAAATAGGAGGCCATCTCCAAGTATTCTGCATCTTAAAGCACATTTGCAATGGAGCCAGTGGGATATCTGCTCGGTTCTTGGAGTAATTTAAAATGTGGCTAACACTTGAAATGTTTCTATGACAACTGAACACCCAGCTAAAGTGGCTGAGATAAGCCTTTGACAATTCTAGATAAGAAACACTAAGCAATTAAGAGAGGTATCCAAACACTAACCTTAAATTCCACTTAGGTTGAATTTTCTCCTACAGCTTCCATCTTTCAAGCTTACAACTGGAAGCACTAGAAAAGTCAGTCCTGCTACATAAACGACAATTAATTCTAAACATAAAACCTGTATTTTGCTTTCAAGCCAACAGTGAGTAGGTGAAAAAGTAACAACAGTCCATAGGAATACTGGCTTAATTTTATTAGATTTGGCTTAGCACCACTACTACTGGATCCAAACTGTCTCCTGCAGAACAATTTAAGTAAAAGCAACACAAAACACTTTGCTCCAACAGAAATGCTTTACAGACCAGATGCGGTACCATTCCCAAACCAAGTCCACGTTTTTGCATGGTGCTATATTATGCTATAACAAATCTTCTCAAAACCTAATATTAAGCAAGCTTTACATGATATCACCTTACATACAGCAGAAGGAGAACTAATAATGACTGCAGATGAAGCCGAGCTCACTTCAGGCAGAATGGTCGCCTCTGTGCTGAGCTTCCCCGTGCTTCCTGTTCCAGGAACACATGTCCAGGCTGGTTCTGTATGGCAACGACTTATTAATTTTGGTTCTGTGTGAGGCAAAACTGGTTGCACCATTACCAGAGACAAACTAACTGTGGAAACCTTAAAGCCAGATTTTCTGTAGTGCTGTGCCATGCCATGCCAACTCCAACATACCTAAACTATTTTTGGATCCACAGCATGGTTAGTCTACAGTCCAGATACTCTGGTGACATATAATTGTGAGTTGCCATTACACATGTATGGTCAATATGGATTACAAAAATTTTGCACAGTATGAATTCTGAAGTTATATAACCTGACATAAAGCATTCTGTGCTTTAAAGCAAGATTTCTTTTAGGCTTTCAGTGATCAAATATAATTGCTGCTTGAACTCCCTTAACCAGTGCAGAGAGTAGCAGGTTCAGAAGAAAAGCAAAGTATGAAATTTCAGTATTGCTTACCTTTAAAAGATGATTTTACAGCAAAATGCTTTTATTGTATAAAAAAGATGACTCAAATCAGAATATTTTTTTACTCTGTATATACAAGAAAATCTGACCCACTATAAGGATTTTTGCATCCAGACTGTAAATAGACCTATTACGCACATCCACAGGTAAATTAAGCTGGATAGCTAAAAAACTCATACCTGTGCCCAATTTCAACTTCTGGATGACCAAACCTGTTCTGTGTCAGCAAGGCAAATTTAAGCCTGCAGAGCATTACTGGGTAGTCCTCTACTACAGTTGTATATGCATGCATGTGCACACACGTGCTAACTGCAGTGCATTCGGACAGCTCAGAAAGTATCCTGAGAATAAGAACAAAAAAGTCAAAATACACCATTGCTCTGGCTCAGTTAAATTTGAAAGTCAGACTAAAGCAGGTACAGGACCTGAATGGCAGCTCTGCTGCAGTTTCACGTATTAGAGTTAACAAGCAGCAAGTACGCTAGCTGACAAGGACATAACTGGCATTAGAGGCAACAGCAGCACATCTAATTTCCAGCTCTACAGTCACTATCTCAAGGGTGTTTTGTTAACACTGAAGTATCAATGACTGTACAAATAGAATATCTTACATTAATATTTTTACTTTTAACATATTCAAGAATCCTGTGGTGTGTTTTGTTATTTTCTCATGCATTATTCTGACATGAGGCTTGGTCTTACCCACTGCAATGTGTCCTGTTCAGTTTAATAGCAATTTGATTCCCCCTTCTTGAAGTGGAATAGAAAACTATAAAAGGTTTGTTTTTATTATTATTTCTTCATACTGCACTTCCTTCCAGGTTCCCCCTTCAAACCCAATTTTTCAAGGGACACCCTCTAACACTAAGTGCTTCAAAGCCCTGCAACCTGACAAGCCAACAAAGAAAAGGCAACCCCACGTTTAACACGATCATCAAACTGATGTAGAACCTCCATGCTGCAGAAGTGAACAAATATTTAAACAAATATCTTGCTGGACCAAGGCCAACTCAGCATTTTGCAGGACTAAACCCCAAAACAGCAAGTAATCTGGAAACAAGAATCAAATCCAGGCCTTCCATATGGTGTAAAAGAACATTAACTGACACAGGGTTGGCCTATATTTGATCAAATTGTACTTTGGTTTTGTCTACTGATGTATTGGCCTTCCAGAGCAGGCTCAAAAAAGTCCTTGAACATGAGGACCTCCAGAGACTTTTTGCTTAGTGGTTCAGAATCCAAAAGGTGCAGACAGAGTCAGCAGGCAGAGAAGACCCCAAAACTCAAATATCTTTCATAATCATTTCCACATCTTTGTTCTCCAACCACTTAATTTTAATGAAAGTGCCAAAATCCTAGTTCTGCAGAGTATTCTGCCAAAGAACCAAATCACTTCAGACAAAACAGAGTTAAGAGCTGATACAGAGGTGTTTGCTTGTTTTTGAGGTGGTGCAGTACCTGACTAAATGCAACTTGCAAAAGCATCCTAAGTGTTCAAATGAGTCACCAAAATCCACGGGAAACAACCAGAGCAAAGCATCTGCAGTTATAGCTGGGGAGTGGGAGCTGCTTCTATTTTCACTGACCCAGAAAATCTCCTTCCACGTTCTGCTCTCCTTCTCAGCCTGGATGGGAACAGAGTCCTTTGTCAGGGTTAGATTAGCCAGCAGCCTCTCTCACGCTGGCAGCTGCTTTTATACATAGCAGGGAGACTGAAGAGGTAGAGCAAAGCTTAGCATTATCGGCTCAAGCCCAGGATTTTAAAGACAGTAAAGTATTTTCCCCACTTTGCATACGACAACAACTCAAACAACTCCCCAGTGCAAAGAACTATGTATGCCCTCTTCTCCTTCCATCCTGCCCCTACAATGGAAAAGTGTCTTTGCTGTGTTCTTTAACTGGCAGAAACTTCCAAACCGGACTCACCAAACAGCATTAATGCAGATATACTCTGCACATAGCTAAGATCCTCTCTGTTAAAGTCATGATTTACTTGTATCTATTCATTTTTCCCCACTCTTTCAAAACTACCTATAACAATATTCAAGGTAATTTCATTATAATTCCTGTGTATCTAGAATAATGTTTTTAATTGTTAAATCATTTGGTGTCAGCTGATCTCCTGCAGACAGCCTGCCATATTGCTGAAGGTGTTGTGAGGGTGATAAACATAAAATGGGTAAAATCAAAAGAGGTGTATAAAGGAACAGACCAGACAGGAGTAATCAAAGTTTTTCTCAGCTCCATGCCCCCACACCCACACCCACACCCTCCAGCCCACTCCCCCCCAAAAAACCCAAACCACAAATCTTTCAAGTTCCATGACTAAAGTCACAGCTGGCACCAGTGGCACTGGGATGGGACAATACCAGAGGGCTCAGTAAAGTAAGGGGCAGCAGCTCTGTAAAACTTTTCAGTTAGAACAAGAGAGGCCCTCTCACCATGGATATCCGCATGACACCAATGGAAAGTCTTCCATGAATTCAATAAATGCAGAATTCATACAGGTGTTGGTACAACAAACGTCAACAAACACCAGGTGAAACAGCACAATGCCTCTGATTTAACAAAGGCAAGTAGAAATTGGGTGGACAAATCCATAAGGACCTGAACAGACTGCCTAACTAACATAACCTTTACCTAGACTCTACCTCCTAATTCTGCTTATTTTAAAAAAGAAAAAAAAAAATCTGTGCCTTTCTCCCCAAATTCCCTTCCACCTCATCTACTTAACCTGAGGTAAGAGTACAACGAGCATTCCAAGCAGGAAGGCAGACGCACACAGGTCTCCTGTTTGCTGCAAAATTGGATTTTAAACACAGTTTTATCAAGTTTATCACACCATTTTCTCATAGTAAGCACTTATGTAGTGCAGAACTCCTATCAGCTTTCTTCTTTGCTAACCCTAGTCCTTAAAGCTTTCTTTGATTCACTAAAATAATTTTCTAATGAACTTAAATATCCAGAGAAGATGCATGATCCAGGACAGGTCTGAAACAGGACTAGCTTTTTGCTGTCATTTCGTATTTCAAAGTAAAGTTGACTTTACCACTTAAAATTATTTAAAAAAAAGTTTTAAGCCTGCCATTTTCTTACCATACTTACAGAGAATTTCAATTTCTCTCTCCCTCCCAACATCAGAAAAGTAAAAATAATTATTGTTTTGTAGCAAGATGCTCAATTTGGATGCCTGCTGTACTCTCATTGACACTTTTTCCACAGGTGCTCCAGGCAGTGCAGAATTAAGATAGTGAAGTAATTGCTACCATCCTTTTGCTTTTAGTTTTTGTCACTGCCCAATTCAAAAGAATTAGAAGTACAAAGCACGACCTTCCACGGCTGACAGAGGAAGAAGAGCTACAGAAATAAATGAGACAAAGCAAGAGGGAAGAAAAATTAGAGAGAGAAGTGCAGAGAAAAAGGATAGGTGCAGATAAGCAAGGGCTGCTTAACAGACTGGAGTCTGTCATCTCTCCCTCCAGTTCCAGTATCATTCCTGCAGAACAGTGTTTGGTTTATCAGAACAGAGTAGATAGAGGGAGATGGAAATAGCAGAACTGAAAGAAACAAAATCAAGCTTTTTTTTTTTTCTCTTCAGACAAAAAGGGATGGGAAGAAATAAAGAAAAACAATAGATGGAAAACAAAAGATAGATTTATACAATTTGCAATGATTAAAACACTAATCAACCTCTTCTGTACTGTACAGCAGTGTTAAAAAAACCCTAGCACCACCACTACCCATACATGTACATACCAGTACATACACAAGCCAATACAGGTTGCTGTTAGGAGTCAAGCTGCTGTGTACTTAATACAGAGGTGGATTTACTGAACAGGTATTTCTAAATTCATGTTCAAACCCCTCAAAAGCCATACCTAAATCATATGAAGGCCTCAACATCTACACTTTGAACATAAAAATGACAGCTTCAGATGCAAATATCTTGCTATTTAAAAAAAACCTGAACAATTACATATGCATTAAATAAACCTTATGCCATTTATTTTCTTGATACTTTACATGCCAAAACATGAAAAAAACCCAGAATAAGAAACAACAACAAAAGAAAATGGGCCTACCTTAATATGCATTATTAAAATGCCAACCACAGTAGGCTGTTAATTTTTCACTTGAAGTAACTGCATAACTTGGTTGGGGAATTTTTCAGTTCTAAAAACTCTGTAGCCATTTCATTTCACCTTTCATTTTCTATCATCCACAAGTCAGAATCGTATATGCAGTTTAATGAAAAGTAAAGTGCACAAATCCTTGAATCCCAGATACAGATGAGATGTGCTGTGAGTTATTTTTCTTATCGTAACTGATAAATAAGGAAAAAGAAAAAAAAAGAAGGAAAAAAAAATCGAAATATACAGAGATGGTATTATAAGCATAGTAAGTCAGAAGTTATTTTTATCATACTGGAAACAAAATCTCTTCTTTCTATAAGCCCAAGATATATTTTCAATCTTTTTATCATGCCTCCATGCTATGCATCATGAAGATAGATGGTGATAGATGAATGGCAATAGAATGGTGATAGATTAAAAATAGTGACACTCAGGAGTACAAGAAGCTTTAAAGAGTACTTGGAGTATAAACGTAAGTGTGTGAGCAAGAAAATAATTATCTATATGCCAACAGACAAACACAGCACATCCCCAGGGATAGATTCTTTTTCTGTGAACACTCTCCTGCTATTAAACTGTGCAAGTGTCAGATTTGGGGAAGGATGCTGAGTCAAACTTGTGGTACATAAAAAATTTAACCACAACAGATGTGTATTTACCTAACCACTGTTCTCCTGACTCACACAAAAGAGGTCTTTCAAAACTTCTTAACACGGCCTGTAATTGATGCTTGCTTAAACATTCTAGGATATGCATACTGATCTCCTGGAAAAAGGGGGCGATTGGAAGATCATAGATTGGGCTACTCTTTGTACAAAATGCTAAACGTCCACCTGGGCAGGAATTTAGTGGCACAGTTGTCACCTGGTCGCTTGCACAAATAACATCCTGTCTTTGAACGCTCTGCTCAGGCTGTGATCATGCTGAGGTGAGGGAAGATTGTGGCATCATCTCACTCCTGACTTAGGTAAGCAGGAATCCCACTCAGAGTGATCAGTTGTTTCAGCTACTCCCCCATAGATAATTTAAAGACAATTAATCTACATCATGAGATGCTTACTGCTTTTGCATGCTACTGTAGCACTTTTTATTAAGAGGCTCAAGAAAGAGGGTATACCATACAGGCTGAAAAAAAAAAGTAAAAGAAAAAAACAATCACACAATACATAAATTCTTCAGTTTGATAGGAGAAGCAGTTTGGGGGGCTATGTCCTCCTCCAGAAGTATCCAGCACTGGGCTTGTCTCAATTAGATTAAAACCCGTATTGTTTCAGAACACTTAAGAATGTTTTTGGAAGCCAATGGTGACATGGTAAATGAAACATGCTGACAGAGCACGTACAGGCTTAGTTGTCTTATTAGTAACATGCTAGTCAATACGTTATGAAAAAAGAACACATACTTTTAAAAATGTAGAACAGATGCACTTACATGACCTCCCCAGTTTCCATTTTAGAAGACACAGATAAAAGATACTCTACCATATACCAGTTCAGGTGATTTTCTGGAGTACACGTTTGTAAGATAATCATGCAAACAATCAAAAGATTTCCGTTACAAGAGAAAAACCAAAGCATTCATAAAAGACCATCAGTAACTCTGCTCAGGGTTTGTGGGATTATTTTTTTCTTTGGGGTTTTTCTCCCCGCCCCATCCCGTTTCAGGCAAAATGAGAAGTTCTGAACAGGGTCATTCATGATACTGATTCAGCTGCTGCCTTGCGTTTCAAAAGTGCCAGACCAGTTTTTCTCGTTTCTTTTAAGAAAGCAATGCAATGGGACAATAGCTTCATCTCCTGAATTAACTATTGTTGGGCACCCAGCTCTAGGCAATTGGCTTACTCTGTGCAAACACTTTATTACTACCCTCCTACTTGTTTATATTTCTCAAAATGCAGCATATTATTCTCTTCAGCTGTAGTTGCTTCCCACATGTTCATTCATCTTAGTTTGTCTCACTGGATTTCTTCAACTGTGTCTCATTAAACAGTCTGAATTTTTCTTTCCAGTTGCATGCTAGGTTGATTTTCAGTGAAATGAAGGTAGTTTTACACCAATGACAGGAAAAAATCCAGTTGCACAGTTTTAAGATTTAAGAGACAATAAAGCATTCTAGGCTATGAGTTTTAATGCTCAAAGATTAGCTATTTATCTTAATCTCAGTTTTATCCTTCTAAGACAAAACAGTTATTTAGAGATTCCTGATAGTGTTTTTACTAAAAGCATAGTTCTAAAAGATGGGATGAGCCACTAGAACAGTTCATAGTTCCCAAGAGAACAAGTCCCTTGCCCCACATCCCTAGCACATTTATTTTGTGCATGGAAGTGCACTTGGTCACTCCTGAGCTGACTTGGTTCACCAAACTGTCAGACACAAAGCCAGGAGAAAAGAAAAAGGGACTGTGTCCTGTTCAGTTAACAAAGCAAGTCAGCTTAACAACAGCTCTAACAAGGGTCAAAACAGAAGGGAGTAAGCCCACATCACTGCAATCTGGGAACGGAGGGACAAGCCAAGGTGGGGGGCAGGCACGCGGAGAGAAGGGGGCTGTGACCCTGATAGAGACTAGACTGGTCCCTGGAATTAGTCCCTGACTTTTATTACAGTAGCTGCACATTTAGAGCCAGCAAGTGAAACTCTGAAGATTCACAGCCGATCCCTTGTTACTGAGCCAGTAATTAATGATATGTTAGTTCTTCAGAAATACTGTTACAAGAATTCAAACTTAGGAGCAGTAAACACTTCAAAACGTTCAAAATGTCAGGAGACACTGGATCCCCAGTCTCACCTTATTCTGAACTGACCAAATCATAGAATTGTTTAGGTTGGAAAACACCTTTAAGATCATTGAGTCCAACCGTTAACCTAACACTGCCAAGTCCACCACTAAAACATGTCCCTAAGCACCACGTCTACATGTCTTTTAAATACCTCAAGGCATGGTGACTCAACCACTTCCTTGGGCAACCTGTTGCAGTGCTCCACAAGCCTTTCAGAGAAGAAATTTTTCCTAATACCCAATCTAAACCTCCCCTGGTGCAACTTGAGGCCATTTCCTCTTGTCCTATCACTTGTTACTTGGGAGAAGAGACCAACACGCGCATGGCTACAACATCCTTTCAAATGTAAAAGAAATGTAAGAGAAATATTCCCTGGCCTGAGAGCCACTGCACCCCCATAAGGGACACAAAATGATAAAGGAGATCTATGGAAACATAACCTAAAATGCTAGCAGAAGTGGACAAAAACTCAATAGTCATACTAAACATGATCGCTAGTCAAAACATTCCCAGAAATGCATCTCTTTTTGCAACTTAACTAATAATAATTTCTTACTTGCTTAAAATAAATTTTTCACATCCTTTCCTCCTCTGGAACTGGAAGAATTCTGGTTTCTCAAAGATTGCTTTCTTGGTTTATTTCTCCAAGATTTAACCTCCAACTCTGCATTTGGCAAATGGCCATTCCAAGCTGAACACAACCCTTGGAGGCCAGCAGATTCTTTTGCATCTCATCCACCCCAGGAGCTAAGAGCAGGGCTGTGTCTCTCCCTGCCTGGCCACAAAGAAAACTAATATAGGACACAGCAACTGCCTCATCCATTCTATCCTACCCCCAAAGATCCTTGGTATGGATGGAACCGATCCCAGAATGCATCTACCATGACTCCAGTAAAAAGACTTTAGTTCCCACGTTAAAATACTCTTTGCTGTGCAGTGGACACAGTCTTGAAAGGGAAAACAGACTGATAATGTTACAGCCTAAAATAAGGGGAGAAGCAGGAAAGTAAGTTGTTCCTCTCAGGCATAATACTTTTTTGAACTGCTCCTGGGATGACACCAACCATTACTTCCTTAATCACAGCAAAATAAAGTTTTTGTCTTGCCATACATGAATAGCAAAAAGCTATGCTTAAGTTTCTAAGCTGTTCTCAGAACAGAAGTATTTCAATTACTTTGGCTTTTGAAAGATTTTTCCCCATGTCATGACATTCGTAGGGCTTAGAATTGAAAGATTTCCTTGGTTATCAAATCCCCCCATCTGCTATCACAATTTATAATCCTTCACAAACTGATGAAGCTCCAGCTTTTTAGTGTTCTCTTACATTCACTGAAGATACTATGGCATTTCCAAAGCAGTGAAATATCAGTCCACACATTTTTTTCGCCAGTATCATATTGTAGCATACTTACTCACTAGAATCACCCATACAATCAGATAACTGTCAGAGTGTTTTATGAGTCTGTTTTTTAAATGAGAAGATAAGTAATTAGATCTTTAAAGACTGTACTGTAAGATAAATTTTAAAGTTACTGAATTCACATGTAAAAGCTTCATTACTACAGCCTCTTCAAAAGATTAATTTTTTTCAGCTGCAGCTGGTTGCTCAAGGGTATACCTAAACAATCATTTCATGAGGCTAAAATGAAGGCTCCTTTCCAGCATGTCCGACAACATTAATACTCCACTGCTGGTGTGTAGAAAGTATATTTTGCATAGGCCACTTGAGAATCTACAACATTTTACAGATCAGCAATGTAATTTCAGCACAGAGGGAGAACAAACTCTCAACTCAAGCAAAGCTCATTAGGACTTAAAAACCATCAAAACTAGGAATAATTAAATATCAACATCCTGAGATAGATTTGTGGGGGTTTTTTTTTTGTTTTTTGTTTTTGTTTTTTTTTTTTTTTTTTTTTTTTTTTTTAATAATGTTGTTGTAGGCCTTCTCGCTATAACTGGGTAGCCATTAAGTGTGAAGAACAGCTATGAAGTAAGAGAAATGCTATTGAAGAAAATCAATATTAAGTGGTACTTACCAAGTTATTTTCTAGTATTCCTTTTTATATCTGAAGGATCCCAAACAGCTTCAGCAAGCAATCAGATTCTAACTGTACGGTGATTAAACTGACAAACACCAACTGTTCTGCATTGAAACAAAATATTTATACATTTCTTGCACTTTAAGTTCAGATGTCGGTAAAGTAAATCCCAGAATAGTACCAATCAAGTCAATAAGTTACAGTAATTTTACCTATGAGAACACAGACTTTGGGTCAAAGTTTCAATATTACTTTGGGTTAGCCGCCTTCTGCAGTAGGGTAGTCAAAGATTTCCCCATTAGCAAAAGATTCAATCAAAAGACATTCACATACTGTCACACACAGCCTCTGTGCCACAGCTAGAAGGCAGTGAAAGACTTTCCCTTCCTCTTGAGTATAACATTGCTGCTAGAAGAGAGGCAAAAAAAATTCTGTGTTTCATAAAACAGTTTCCATGCAAACCAGTTTAAAAGCTTCAAAACGTGGTACTGTAGTCAGCTGCACACCTTTGTAATACATGGAAATGGCCTACAACAAACCAGTCTGGGTATAAGATACACTGTTGCACTTTATTGGTAGCCAGAGGAAGCTTCAGAATTGAATGGACATAAAAAGAATATTACGATAAATCATTTTGCAAACTACATGCTAGTTCCAGCAACTGGTGCCCTTCAGGAATGTATCATATTCATCGGATCACTTCCACCTTCTCTTGGTTAAGATAAGCCACAGTTCATTCAGTTGATAGAGCCACAAAGGTAGGATGAAACAAGTATTCTGCTTAGCTTGTATTTTGTAAACTTGTGCACCCATGTGGCAATGGAATCAATTAATTTACCACCCAATTTCTTCACTTTGAACCTCAAGCACTGCCAGCAAATCTCATTAATCTAATCTGGGTAGTAAAAAAGTTTCTCCAGTATTCCTTCTCAATAATGTTACAGTTACAATGTCTGAATCTTTGTTTTACAAGACTTAGGAAAATAACATTCAATGTAAATTTTACAACATTAAACTTAATATGAAACTAAGATCACAAACACTGCCTTAAAAAGCCCAACTGTACACATGAAGTAGGTGGTAGATTACTTTTGCATTAATCCAATTCTATTTCTAGCAAACCAGAGTTTAAAAAAAAATTCTCAGGAATCCAGGGAGATAAATGACAATGTACATCAGCCCTGAAACAAACACTAGGGCTGTGACACAGAGTCCTTAAAAAAAAAAATTTAAAGGAGTATAGTATACGATACATCATTTAAAAACCTACAACTCTGATCCTGCATTCTCCTCCCTCGGGATATCTCCTTTTCCTACCTCTGTTCCTGCACAAGTGTTAATTTATGACACAAACTGCAGAACTCATTGGTACAGGCCACAGCAGGTACCAAAAGTATATATTCTTTTTAAAAGCTGTTAATCAAATTCGTGAAAGAAAAAAACCCCACCAAACTTACAGAACAGAAAGACTATTGCTTTTGATTAAATAAGTCCATGGACTGCACATGGCCAGAGATACTGTCATACACTTGGACTATGCACATATTCTGCCCCATGCAGCTGCCACTGGAAAACACCACTGTGCTGAGTTGATTTTTGACCCCAGCCAGTATAGATGCTCATAAGCTCTTGTTTCAGTCACAGGTGTCAGTGCAGCTGGTAGGATGGAACCCAAATCTGACCAACAGGAAAACGTGCTGAATCGCATGCAAGGCTCTCTCTGGATTTAAATCAAAACAGCGTTTCTGAGACATGGTCACCGGGAACCCCAGCTTCTGTGCTTGTGCAGCACAACTTCCACCAGGCTCCTGCTGCCTTCTCTCAAGGGCCATAAACCCATCATCTCCTGTTGTAAGGACAGTTCAACTTGAAAACCCTCACTGGTCCCCACTGCTCCGTATACAACAAACGCATCGAACATCATTATCTTCATTGCTTGTCTGATTAACAAGAAGCTTGTCTGACAACAGCTACATAATGGTTCCTCTGGTGTTTTTCTCTTCAGCCCAACTGACCCTTGGACTGCAGAAACAAAACCAAAATCTAATGACGAGTTTACATTCAGCCTTCCAATTCAATCAATTCTTGCAGACCTATATATTAACATTTCTTATTCCTCTCTTTCATTTATTCCAAATTTATATTTTGACATAACAATGCAAACTTTAAAACAGTTTAATTAACCCAGACTTGGAAAAATTGTCAGCTTTACCTGAAAACCCTCTTTGTTTTAAAAAATGTTGGGCTGTAAAGAACAATGATACATGGGAAAACATCCTGTCAGCTGAGAATTTGATCCTTAGAGATTTTGTTCTGCGGTTCTCTTTTGTATTAGCATGACTTTTTCCTTATAGGTTTGTTGCCATCACAATGGTGTTTTTTCCTCCAAAATAAACACAAAAACACTATGTAGATTATGATTTTCACAATAAAAGTAAGCATTATCACTTTTTTTTTTGTTTGCTTTTTGGTTTTTTATTAACACTATCATAAAATCTCTTAATTTCCAACATTGAACTACCAAGGCTCCTTTATTCAGAATGGTCACAAATTCCCCTAGGTTTCGTAGGGCTGCTACCAAGCACAATTTACACTGATTTACTACTAAGGTGAAGCCAATTCTGGAAAGACACCTACTTACTATTTTTATTTCAATGGGACCAAAGTTGAGAAAAAACAGCTGTCACTATAATCAGAAAACTAGTCCTACTTTTCTATTTCATTGTGCCAGTGGCCTCTCCTATCTACCATTACATACTGGTAACTTCCCTGCTCTGTGCTTAACTCTTCAGGGCAAAATATGCACTTATCTAATTAGATTCAAGACACAAGCAATGACAAATAAGTCAAGATGGTTCAACAAGACATTCTTTATGACACACCCTGAAACTTTGCAATGCCCAGCCCACATTATGTGATATATACGCAAGTTTTTTCCTTGTTTGTCTTGAGCTGAGAAAGACCAAGTGTCTTATACATTACTAAAGCAATGCATACACCTTCATACTTCTCCAAACTGCCAGGCAGATGCATCCATTCTGGTCCTATCCCTCAGCATCATAGTGTGAGCAAATTCATATGCTAGTATATAGTGATGAAAGATTAGAAGTAAGAACTATTTAAATTATTTCTAGCATGTCACTGACTCCTAAAGAAGGTCATGCCAAGTAGCCTGCAACTGGCCCAAGGAATCCTGTGAAAGAGTAAAATCTAAATCATGTAATAGCTCTTTTCTATTAATATTAACATTTTGTGAAGCTCAAGGCAGTTTAAAAATTTCCTACATCAGTAGAACAGGATCTTCCCCTATAATATTCATTTCAGATAACTGATAGTAACCATGTTTTTACTGGATTGCTCCTAAGATCAAACTCACTGCTGGAGGAAAAAGACACTTCCCTCCCCACAAGTCTGAGTTTTCACAGCTCTTCTACTTTTTTTGGTGTTTTTTTGGGGGCGTTTTTTGTTTGTTTGATTGGGTTTTTTTTTTTTAAATTAGGACGAACTCTCAAAACCCTAAAAATCTTTCCCCAAAAAAAAAAAAAAAAAAAAAAGAAAAAAAAAAACCAAAACAAAACACAAACCAACCAACCAAAAAACCCTCACAAAACCAAAAACCAAACCCAAAACCACAGGAAGGATATGGCTAAAAGTGAGCATGATCCTAAGATCCTGCACACAAACTAAATAACTTTTAAAAAGGGCTTTCATCCATTTTGAGTCTTTTTCTCATTCTGAAATTCCAACCTGAATCTAGGAAAGCTTTCCTTAGAAAAGTTTAATTGAAAACAAAAATCTATGGGAACATACTTATTTCAAAGGCATTAGTATTTTCTGATAAAAAAAACATTATTAGCTCTAGTCCCAACTTGTATTAAAGCCTTAACCACAGATAAACTTAATGAACTTAAACTAGATACTCAAGCTCTTACAGTAAGAAATTCTAATTTCATTTCATTACTATTGTTAGCTAATCCCAGGGGAAAATCAAACATGCTAGTATAATTGATGACTTGAACTAACATGGAGTAGGAACTAGTGGGAACCAGAGAAAGACTTCACAGCACTGTGTTAGTTCATGTCACTTCCCACCACCAGCGACTGTATTGCCTTTCCGTTAGCATAACTAGATTTTAAGTCAGGGACAGAAGAAACAACTAACTGAAAGCTGTACGCTGCCACAAACAAAGTAACAGAATGATACTGGACTAAACAGTTACTTTAAACTGTTTAAACTAACAGTTGCTGTTCTTTTGTTTTCTATCAGGAGAAAGAAATAAACTTGCCTTTACTGCATAAGATATTAAATTCTAACACTACAAACCATCTGAAGAACAACTCTTACCTACAGCAACTGATTGAGAAATAGCCATTTTGGCAATCAAAGCTGCTTGCATACAGCCACAGAACCACTGGATTAACTGTAGCCCAGTACATGTAAAAGCTGACATTCATTCAATTTTGGATATAGTGCCATTTGTCTTGGGAAGATGTAGTTCTTCTGGTCAAACACCCTGCTAGCTGAGCTTCTAGACAAGGCTTGACATTCAGAAACATTTCAATTATTTGCATTGAATAAAACAGGTTTATAACCCTGCAAGAGCTGCCCATTAATTCCTTCAGACAGTGGAAACAATAACATATTAAATACTTGTCAAGCATCAGTGTATCTACAGCCCCTCACTTTCCTAAAGATACTTTGATATGATACTTTGGGAACTTGTACAACACAGAAACCAGGTGCTGCCCTAACCATTACAGAACAGCACAGGTTAATAGGAGAAGAAGAATATCCTTGCTTCCAACTTGACAAAACAGAAGTCTCCCATTCACAGGTCAGCATCAAGAACTGCAACAAACTGCATCAAGAAAGAGGGGGAAGAATGAGTATGTAGCATTGCAGGGGAGAATAAGACCAGACACCTGCTACATGAAAGGCTGTTGAAAGATGGTGTTCATTTTCATGAAGCAAGTGTTTGGAGTTTTAGAAATAACAAACAAGGCACAAGAGTTTACCAGATAGTTGTTATATTTAGTTAATATCTACCAGCTATTCCTATTTTTTCTAATCAGTTTCAAAGAAAACATGGGTATATAAAAAAACAGGAACTAGTGATTATTGTAAAGTATTATTTCATATTTGTTCCCCTTTCTAAAGCTATTTGACTGGTATGAATGGCCTACCTGATGTAACCAATACAACTCTGGAAACCAAACATACTGGCAGATTTCAAGCTTGTCTGCACTAATCCCAGTCTCACTTCACACCCACACATCAGGCTCCCTCCTACTAGCTAGCTTGGGCTTCTCTTATGCACACAACTTCCTTTTGTCAATCTTGCAATTAACATCGACATCTCCTCCCCAAATGATGCCAACTCTTCCATGAAACATTCAAGCTATGAGGACCACACCCCCCTTCATGTTCTTTCATCAGCCCCTTTTGCAACCTGAGAATAAGCTTCTCTTGGGAATGCGTCTCATAAGTGTTCAGCCCTTTTCACCCTGTAAAACAGCCTATCTAATAAAAAAAAAAAAAGGCACACGTACGATGTTGCATCAAGATCCAAATGATACTCATGCTTGTAGATCAGGTCAGGGAAGAGATTTATCTGAATTTTCATCAGTCAGCTGACTCGTTTCACTGCTGAGTAAGAAGATCCAATGACAAACCAAAACCTAAGAGCCTCTACCCCTTATTCAGTTTTTGTTGTAAAAGGATTTCTAAAGTTTCTGTCCTTAAGTTTTAAAGCAGAAATAGAGAAGACAAGTGTTTCCTCCGTCAACTCTTTCTGTATCCTACAGTGTACCTGTTAGAGTTGGAGGGAAAAAAGAAAACATACTTTCTTCACTTGACAGGCTTTTCAACTACTTCATATCCCACAGTCCAAACAACATGGAGATATTCTGAAACAAAAAAAGAGGAGTCTTGCCAACTCAAGAAAATCCTGGTGTACAGTCTTTCGGGTTCTCATCAGTGTGCCACTGGCAATCTGTCACCAACTGATAGGGTATGTAGGTCACATACAAATGCTTTCCAGAAGTTACAGGGCACTAACAGACAGATAAAGTGCATTTGAGAACTGCCATATATTCATTTCACATGTAAGCAATTACTGTGGTTGCCACAGGAATATTATGCAACTGTCATCCACTGTGGAGTATAGTGTATAGGTGTGAACAAGAAGAGAACTGAAACACCACACATTGACAGGATGCTCCAGAGCCCACATTATCTAAATGCAGCTCAGTGCTACTAGAGCTTCTCAGTGACACTTTAAATAAGACCGAAGTCTTGAGCCCACTTTTCAGAGGACAGGTGCCCCTACCGCAAAAACCTATCATGTCACCCAGCATTCCAAATAGAGCTCATGGTTCAGCGAAGAGACTTCTATTATGAATTACCTATTACACACACACACACTTACTTTACCTGCAATTAAAGCACGTCAACAGGTCAACAAGGAAAAACTTGCTCTGGCAGCTCTTTCATTTGGTGGACAATCCAGATCTAAAGTTTCTTCAGCTGACACTTTTCAGCAACATTCAGCTTTCCGCTACAGACAAGGAAAGGCAAATAAAGAAGAAAAGTAAAAATTATCATTCTCTCTATTAATAGAAAGTAGCTGCCCAACCCTTGAATGAAATTTAGCAGTTTAACAACTACGGGGAAAAAACCCAAACAATCTTAAAGAGAACAAGGTGATAAAATCTAAAGTATACATGAGAAGCAGTAACAAAGCGTATTCTACAGCATGAGACAGGTCCACACAGAAAAGATCAGAGCTTTCAGGCCTTCCACCATTACCTTGGTGAGAAGCTCTTGAAAACACTGAGGCCATAATCAGCTATGAGCCCGCACCACTGTGGAAGCAATCCACATTTCCCTTCCTTGCTGCCTTCTGTTCACTGCTGCAACCCAAAACATTTGCATCCATGCTGCACCTCAGAAACACTTGTGCATCACACACTGAGTAAATCTGGAGCAATAAAGAAACTGTGCTGGCTAAAACCACTGGGGAAAAAAAAAAAACCAAATAATAAAACGCAAAAGCAGAAAAAAGTGGTGTGACACTGAATGCTAAAGCTGGCTACGCTGCCAAAAAGCTGATTACAAAACTCAATTTTCAGACAGGAAATGCATCACAACATCTTGTTAAACAAACTAAACACATGCAAAGGCAAAGGAGAAGGAGAAATCCACATTTTTCTGTCAACACTGGAGTAATTTATATTAAATTTATATTTGACATGTAACAAGGCCGCATACATAAAAAATGCAAGTATGAAAAGGGTGTTTATTCATTTACACAGTGCTTAGCATTCAAAATTGATTTTACAGACATCCTGCTAACCTGTCTAGCAGAAATTCCTCCAGACTACACAAATTAATTCAAAATAGGGAGGCTGTCAGTTTTTCTCTCTTATAAGCAAGGAGGTAAAATTCTGAAATAGTTTTCAGCATGCTGAAAGGAATCATGCAAAAGTTAAAAAGGTATATCCATCAATGGAGAAAATAGTTATTTTGGCCAAAACTTACGTTTATGCAAGAACTCATAGTTTAAACCAGGTTCTTAAACAGCTTTCTCAAAGTAGCATGAACAAAAACACCCCAAAATTAAGAGCTTATGGGAAGACACTATCAGTTTATAGATCACAAATATAGCATGGTTTCTAGTACAGGCTAGACTAGATGATCCAAGAGATCCCTTGACATCTTATGCTCCTGAATTTTAGGGATCATTATACCAGGTTTCTCCACAAAGGTAACTAGAAATCTCATAACATTTTTTTAGCATCATTTTTCCCCCCCTCTGTTAAAACAAAGATGTAGTCCTAAACACTAGCCAATTTCCTCAAGCGAAATGATACGAGGGTGAATCTCTCCATCCTCGAGATCTTCTCCAAAACATTTCCTGCCAGTGCCTTTTATGTAATCTTACTCCAGCCTGTGCCTCTAAATTACAGAGACTAACACCAACGTGGAAACAGATTAATCCAGAAAACGTTGAGCTAAGGGTTGGGGGTTTTTTGTTAAAGTACCCTTTAAAGAGTATGTGGGGATTTATTTTTTTTTAATTCTACATGAAGAAAAAAGTTGGTTGGGTTGGTTTCATTTTTACCCCAGTTGAGAAAGGTATTACTTTGTGTAGCTCACTTGAGATAAAAACCCATAAGAGAGCCATGACGACTTCTCTGCATGCTTTTATCTGCTGACATTCCATATGGCCTTTGTTACTACTAGCTGGCTTCCACAACCTGAGAGTGTGTGCAGCATCACTGAAATAGTAAAATACTGTTCACAAAATGCTAGCTCACCAAACCATGATATTTTCAATGTATTTTCTTATTATTCAAAATAAATCTGAATAGGGGGCTCTAGAGGAAGGAGATTTCTCCATAATTTGTAGTTAACACTAATTCCTCACCTGTCTGCTCCATACATCTGTTATGTCTGGTCATAAAAATAAGATTATAGGTTTCATTTGTTAAATACAGTCTTTCTATTTTTGTTTCACTTATCACTTATCTGTGTAAATTTGAAAGTGGAGCTTATAATTGTGTTCTTGACCAAGCCGTCCTTTAGCTTAAATAATTAATTTCTCCCTTGGATTTATCTTCTTTAATTTGCAGCATAGCTTAAAAACTACTGTCATACACATAAAAAAGGTATAGTCTAAATGAAGTCCTCACGATTGAGGTTTACAAGTTGACCAACCTGGCATTTTTCTTTCCTTTTAGCTACATATGAGATAGTCCATCACAGGGAACAGAAAAAAGGAAGAGGAGGGGAAAAAAGGGGGGAAGAGAAATAGCCCCTACCCATAGCCAGAACTAAAGTCTAGCACAGAAAGTAACCCCA
>WEKW01020396.1:2430-17657 GCA_013389905.1 Sula dactylatra
ATATTAGTAGAAGTTACATACTGAATGCTTTGCAGGAACACACCAGGTGTTAAAAAAAAAAATAAATTGTACCAGATATGAACATAAGACACATGGGAACATCCTGAATCATTTGAGTCCAGCCCTCTGCTGTGGGAAGCAACATGTTTTAAGACTCTTTTCAATAGTGATTTTCAACTATGATTTTTAATATTTGAAATACTTATATTTTATGACCCAGAAAGAGAGTATACAGATGCACCTGCCAGTTGCAGAAAAAATTAAGAAAGTGTGTACTGTATAGGTATACTGTACAGTGGAAAGGCCCTAGTTCCCAGAAAAACACTCAGAAATCCAGACTGCTTGGGAACAAATTGGAAGAACATAAGCTACTTAAACCCAGAAGGCAGATAAGAAAATTACTAAGAAGCAGTTAGTGGTCCTAATGTTCTTACTTAACCCAGGGAAGGTTGTTTCCTTTGGAGCCTCATTTTGCTTCTGGTGAATCCTCTTTGGAAAGCAGAAATGAGCAGCAGGAATTTCAATGTAGACTATCTGCTTTCACAGTACTTTAACTGCAATATCCCAGATCTCCCACATCAAGATCAATGGAAGTTTTGCCAACAGCTCCTGTGAAACTAGACACAAGCCCTATCAGAAGATGAAACCCTGTTTTGGCACTAAGTTTAGATAATTCTTGAATGTGACTCCCAATAAGGAAATAATGAATTGGAAGACTGTCACATAACACCGCGGGCAATGCGAAACCCAGGGAAATAACAGTGTACGTGTTCCTGGACAACTTGTACATGGCTTAAGGAAGACGCAAAGATCTGAGATGCTGTAAGACACATGCTATGAATCATCCAGAAAAGTTGTCTGCTGTACAGGAGTGGGTGGATTTGCTAGTGTGTTCCCACCCATTCATACCCAAATGCTTCCTCCCATCCCAAGCTGTAGAACATCACAGGAGAAGCTGTAATTTAAAACCTCCTCTCCTGCATCATCTCTATGGTGCTGCATGACTCCCACAGCTGCATTTAGGATCCATACGGCCAACGTACTTCAGCTAATTCCCAGCTGGTGGGTGGTTTTTAGGAGAAATAACAGTCTTATGAGACACATTTAATTTTCTCTCTATTTTCAAAATAATATGAATTCTTAATTGGAAGAAATTCTCCTAACTACCTTGTATTACCTTGCAGAAAAAAAAAATATTCTCTCACCCTGCCCAATACTTCCATGAAAAATAATGGAACAAAGGTTTGTCTCCCTACGAGGCAGGTAGTATCCCAAATTTGAAGGAAAAACAGGAAATCTAGAATGCTGAGACTAAGGAATGTCCAAATTTGAGAGTCCTTAGGACCAAGAAAAATCCTCTGTAAGACCTCAGAGCTCAATCTAAAGCTGGCGTTTCTTGAATTTCTTGTTTCAGAGTTCACTGGTGAGATGCATGGGAACCTCAGGAGCTCCTGCTGAAAAGCAAGTCTTCCCTAAGACTCTGACAAGATCTGGTCTCTTTCTGGTAGAAACTGGTTGAAATGGATCCATTTACACAAAACTTCATTTGTTTTTGTGGGGAAGAAAACCCAAACTTCTCTAGTTGTGTTGAATTGTTCACAGAAAACCTCAAACGTGGGAAGACAGAACTTTCTTCTCTCCAAAATGCAAAAAAGTGACACAAGTGCAGAAACACGCACACTCCTGTATTCAACTGTATTAGCAGACACCAAAATATGAGTCTGGGATTCCATTTATTCTGGCAGCTTTGGTTCTGCCTCTGTCTTTAATTCATTTTCGAAATAAAATGCTTTCTTTGGCCTGATTGCATCCTTTCTAGGGAAAAGGGATAATCATCTAGGTAAGCTTGTTCTTTCATGAGTGCATTTTGCTTCACATTCAGACTAACTGCCTGGTTTCTGCAGAAACTCTGGGGGGTTTGGCATTGTCAGGGACCAATTGACTAGAAAGAAAGACTGGAGCATGTTGTCACTTCTACCTATAAAATCCAGATGTTGTGGCATTAATTTTGTCCTGGAGTTTTAGGGGATGGGAAGGCTTTCATTAAGAGTAGAAGGGACAAGGTGAGGTGGTTATGTGCTCCCGTTTTAAAGGAAAATAATCCTGTATGCAACATTAACAAGTACAGATATTAGAATAATTAATCTTAGATGGATAGAGACAAGTGTGATTTGATAGCTTGATGCACACAGCTTTTTCTCTTTCTGAAGAAACTTGAATGATGCTTTCCTTATTATGTGCATAGCAGCAGCATTTTGTAGTTCTCAGCATTATGCTGATCAGGCTAGAGCTTGCAGAAAAAACAGAGATGCAGAGCTCAGTTCAATTGCCTAAAGAGATGCATTCAGTGTGATTTGAGATGCCCCAAGGCACTTGAAACAATTACATGGGTTTGGCAGAAATTACAAAGGTCCTGTAAAAAGTGCACATATTTTTTGAACTGGAACTGGAACTGCAACTGGAACTGGAAGCCACTACCCTGGAGTACTCCAGGTGGCTCTACATACCTGTGCCTAGGTACTAATATGAAACTATATTAGAATATTTTATTATTTTACAATTATACAGTTGAAAATTAATTTATAAATGAAATGTAATGTAAAATTACATATGATATATAAAATAATTTTTACTGTGCCCAAACAGGTTTGCTCACGTTTATCCCAGAGACCAGCTGCAGAGCCAAGAGAAGTGCCCAGTTCCTCCTGAGTGCAGCGTGGAAAGTACTCCATACTTACCTCATCCTGTGCTGATGAACAGATGTCCAGAGACAGGTAACAACAGTGTAAAGTGATGCTGCCTCTGTTCAAAACAAAGTCAAGCAGAGGTGGCTACTGAATTCAGTGTGGTATTTTTCAGTGTTACCATGGAAATTTTTAGAGAATTTGTTATAAAGCATGCGTGGAGGAACTAAGTCTGAGAGCTGCTAGGTAAGGCATATAAAATGTATAATTCTTCAGTGAACTCAATGTGGCCAAAGTTACAGCAGATGGTTCCTCTGTTTTCCTGCTGTGCTCAGTTCCGAGTGTGACAGAATTACAGCCTGGTCCAGCTTTGTGTTTCCAAACACCTCCGTCTAGACTCAGGTCTGAACAAAAGCTAACTGATGGTTTGAGCACTGAAAGGGTTTATAGTAACTTTCAGTTAAAACTTCTAAGTCTTTAAATTACAGAGGTGGTGAGGAGGGAGTGTGAAGGGAAGCATGAGCTGGTGTCATGTGTGTCGTGGTGGGGAGGATGGAGAGGAATCCAGGTCTAGAACTGCAAAGCTGTATCCTCTAAAAGAAAGCTGTGTATCTTGCTTTTACCTCTTCCAGCTGGAAAATCCTGCGGGTGAATTCACAGTTCTGTAATTGTGCTATCCTGTCCATTATGATGGTCTTGGGGCAGGGGACACAAATAAAAAGAAAATGAAATCTTCCCCATCTGCAATGTTCTTATTTCAAGGGTCACTTGACATCAGCTGTTCAGTAGCTGAAACACATCAACAACTGGATACAAAAGTACTGCTGGTGCTGAGAACAGAAGCAAGTTGAACACTGCCATTAAGCTGGAAATGCAGTGGATTTATCTAAACCTCAGCATTTATGCCCTTCTTGCACATAGTTAACCTAGCAGGAAGAAGAATGTTTTGCAGAATGTCTATGCACATCTCATGACATTCAATAATCAGAATATGCAGGTGGCTCTAGGATGTCACATATCTCCTTTTTCGCAGAATGCAGAAAAGCTCCCTGCCCCAGTACTGGGTGAAAACTGATGCTTGGTTTTTTCCAGTTGAAATAGCTATAGGACTTTTTAATCAGCAACATAATATGGGAGATAAAGCTTATTCTTTCATATAACAGAATGGCATATTGATTATGTACAGTTCACAACAGACAGGCAACTCCATGAAAGACCTTAATCTCCTTATTGTAGAGCAGAATCATATAAATCTTGCTGTTCTGTGGAGGGAAAGAAGACAAACAGCGAGGAAATGAAGTTTCGATACTTGCATTTTAAGCTGCAGCAGTGAGACATGTAGAGTACATAGTGACTTGCTCAAGGTCCCATGGATTGTCTGTGGCAGGGCCAGGACCTGCAGCCACAGCTCAGAATCCCAAACTGGTTTCTCAGATAATTTCAAGTATTGGTTCAATGCCTGTCTGTTGGCTTTTCTGTCCTCCTGCATGCAGCGCTTAGCACAGGATGAAAGACCAAGGCGTATCCTTCCAGATGCTCTAGGAAACTTAATCCGAGGTCATTTACTTACTGTGCTCTAAGTGCTAGACAGTTCCATGCACTTGTGTTTGTGTGCTGTTGTATGCCCACAGCTCACAGCACAAGGATGTCCCAGACTTGAGCTGGAGGGGGAATATCAGGGTGTACGTAGTGTGGTGTGGCCACTTCAACTGGATGTCTAAAGCTTTCCTGCACTGCTCATTTCCTTCCTCAAGCCAGTCTAGCAGAAATATACCCCAGTACTTCTTCAGCTTCATGAGCACAGGAGTTTCTTCCAGACATGAGAATGAAGCTGCACTTCTAGCCTAAGATCTCCCCAATACCTCTTTCCAAGAGCTATGCAGCTAATCAGAGTTTTACAACAGGTATTTCAGAAATAATTGCATGCCAGATTACATATGGAGTGAGCCAGCTAGTTTGTTCAATAAGGGAAATGTTACAAAAGTCCTCCTGCCAGTGCATGAAATATTTAGTGTCTTCTCCTGCTTTGCTCTACCGTATCAACAATTTAATCTCCCATTTCCTATTCATACAACAATTTAGCTGGATTAAGTTCTAATGTAAATACAACTGTATCAAATAGATTTCTTGGCCACTTCTCCACATATACTCAAAAACTGGTGGAATATAAAGCCTGAAAATATTTGTAAGCAAATGTTTTTATGTATGGATAAAATCTAGCATTAATATATCTATCTAGCATTAATATTTCACATTACAAAATGAATATAGACAATATAAATATTTATTACTTAACCATTCTTCTGAAAGGAGAAATTATGACATTTTTATAAAACATCTTTGATAAAGTTGCAAGCAAAATAACCACATGTCCTAATGCTGTTTGGTGTTTAACTACTAGCCCTTAGCTCAGGAAATGAAGACATTGTGTCTGATTGCATATTCGGGGTAGATGTACATGTACTACTTTATGGGGACCACATCTGTGCGGCCTGATAATTGCCACTGAATTTGATGGAATTAACATCGTTTCACCTGTTTGTTGTTCCTTTTTTTCTTTGCAATATTGAAAATTAAATTAAGCTTTGTGACATTTTCTTTTCATTTCTCTTTCTTTTCATTTCAAAGAAATTTCTCCTTTTTTTTTAAACCTTTGGTGAAAATGACTGAGTATTGCTGGCAAACCTACAATGTTTGTATCTTATTCCCATTGCCTCTTTAGAAATAGTTCCTCTTTTCTTTATCCCCATGGCAAAACAGTAATTTAGAGCACTGAAGTCATAATAGTGATATTTTCCCCTTCCAAATAACTCTAGCTTAAAAATGCTTTTAGATAAGACTGAGGTCAAAAAGAGGGTATTTGGTAGAATATTTTCATGAAAAAGTTTGCATGGGGAATATGATACTCGACTTCAAAGTACTGTAGTGCAGATATTGTTTTGGAAACACTTAAAACATTCTCAGAAACCTGGTAATTTTGTGTTTTTCAAGCTCAAGTTTCATGACTAGTATACTGTGCTACTTTGCAAAAAATCCAGCTGTCTGGGAACAGGGAGAGGCTTGTAGGAACCCATGGCAGGGCTGAAGTTTTGAAAGATGTACCTCTTCCTCCAGCACAACCTCAAAATGCTGGTGAAAGATGCTCCATATGTCACTTTTCAGCTTGGCTTATTGGGAAATCTTCCTTGTCCCTACTCAGAGCACTAACTTCTGATTCCCAGCTCACCAGTTTTCCTCAGGAATACAGGATGTTTCCACTTTAAGAAACCATTCAGACCAGGAGCAGTTGTTTTTAAAGACCTTGTATTCATACTATACACATCTCAGGTTTTTTGCTAAATGCTAGATCTAACCTGGTGGTGTGGTCTGCATGCCCATTTACAGCTTGATTGCTTTGGGTGAATCCCAAACTTCTATTCTAGTTTCTTCCGAACAGATTTCAGTTTGTGGTCTGCAAAGCTCTGTGATAGAAACCAAAGTATCACACATGGGAATTATTGCGAGATCCTTTCCAAAACTTCTCTCCTGATTCAAACTAAAACAGTGATATAACAACCCAGACTACTGTGATGACATTAAACCTCTCCTCCACTCTGTACACAAATATTTTGCTGAATACCAAGTGGTGCAGGAGGTTTATGGTATTGTCTCCAAGATGATTTATAGCCCAAATCAAAGCTGGCTACCTATATATATGTGTCACCTAGAAGTTATGACATGATATGCAAGTCTGAAGGAGGAGCCATGGTTAGGCAGGCTAAATGTTATGTTCAAAATTTTGTTTATGGGCAGAGAGTAAGCACATCTTACATGTACATTAACTAAAACCAAGAATTTACTGTTAGTATAATTTAAATCTTAACAGTCTTATTCAAGAATCACCATTAGTCTAGATCTAGTTATTACAAAAAAACAAAGATAATAATGTGGGTAAAGTACTTATGTACAGAGAAGGTCACAATAATAGAATCACAGAGTCCTAGAATATCTCAAGTTGGAAGGGACCTATAAGGAACATCAAGCCCAACCCCCTGCTCCTCGCAGGACTACCTAAAACTAAACCATATGACTAAGAGCATCATCCAGAGTCCTCAAACTCTGACAGGCTTGGTGCCATGGACACTTCCCTGGGGATCCTGTTTCAGTGACCGACCACACTCTCAGTGAAGAATCTTTTCCTAATGTCCAATCTGAACATTCCCTGACGCTGCTTCATAACAATTCCATGTGTCATGTTGCTGGTCACCAAAAAGAGAACACTGCCCCCTCCACTGCCTCCCTTGAGGAAATTGTAGACTGCAGTGAAGTCATCCCTCAGCCTTCTCTTCTCCAAGCTCAACAAACCAGGTGACCTCAGCCACTCTTCCTAAGTCTTGCCCTTAAGATCTTGTCATGGTTTTAGCTGGAATAGTTAATTTTCTTCACTGTAGCTAGTATAGTGCTGTGTTTTAGACTTAGTATGAAAATAATGTGATAACACACTGATGTTTTTAGTTGTTGCTAGGTAGCGCTTACACTAGTCAAGGACTTTTGCAGCTTCCCATGCTCTGCCAGGTGCACAAGAAGCTGGGAGGGGAGGGGATACAACCAAGAGAGCTGATCTGAATTGGCCAAAGGGTATTCCATATCATGTGATGTCATGCCCAGTATATTAACTGGGGGGATCTGGCCGGGGGGGAGCAGCGATCGCGGCTCGGGGACTGGCGATGTCGGTCAGTGGGTGGTCAGCAATTGCAGCACTTGTGGGTTTTTTTTCCCTTTTCCCTCTTTTCCCTGGGTTTCATTTCTCTCTCTCGTTATTTCTTTTTATTACGTTGTCATTATCATTATTATTATCATTACCATTACTATTCTTACTATTTTATTTTAATTATTAAACTGTTCTTATCTCAACCCACGAGTTTTCTTACTTTTGCTCCTCTGAATCTCTCCCTCATCCCACAGGGGTGGGAGGAGTGAGCGAGCGGCTGTGTGGTGCTTCGTTGCTGACAGGGGCTAAACCACAACAGATCTTTCACCATCTCGGTCACCCTTCTCTGAACACACTTTAATAGTTTGATGTCCTTCTTATCTTGAGGCGCCCAAAACTGCACACAGTTCTCGAAGTGGTGTTGCACCCATGCAGTGTAGAGTGGGACGATCACCTCCCTCGACTGGCTAGCTACGCTGTGTTTGATGCACCCTAGGACATGGTTGGCCATTTTGGCTGCCAGGGCACACTGCTGACTCATATTTAACTTCCCATCAGCCCATACCCCCAGATCTCTTTCCATGGGGCTGCTCTCCAGCCTCTCATCCCCCAATTTGTATGTATAACCAGGATTACCCTGTCCCAGGTGCAGAATCCTGCACTTGCTCTTGCTAAATTCTATACAGTTGGTCATCGCCCAGCTCTCTACTCTATCCAGATCTCTCTGTAAGACCTCTTTACCCTTAAGGGAGTCCACAGCTCCTCCTAGTATGTTATTGTTGGCAACCTTACTTAATGAACATTCAATTCCTGCATCCAAATCATTTATAAAAACATTAAAGAACACTGGCCCTAAAATAAAGCCCTGGGGAACCCCACTGGTGACTGGCCACCAGCCTGATGTTACCCCATTTACTCTTTGAGCCAGATGCATCAGCCAATTGTACACCC
Organism: Sula dactylatra; assembly: GCA_013389905.1. Classification (NCBI taxonomy): domain Eukaryota; kingdom Metazoa; phylum Chordata; class Aves; order Suliformes; family Sulidae; genus Sula; species Sula dactylatra. The sequence continues at coordinate 10,756 of WEKW01020396.1, forward strand.
ATTGTATTATGGACTTGTCTAGCTGTATGCTGGAAATTTTGTCCAGAAGGATACTGTGACAGACAATATCAAAAGCTTTGCTAAAGTCCAAAAAACTCCACATATACTGGCTTCCCTTGGTCAGCTCATGGGTGGCTTTGTCATAAAAGGAAATTAAGTCAGTTAAACTAGCAGTAATATAATTAAAATTTTTAATCTACACACTCCTTAGCTTCTACCTCTTTTGCTGGCACTATGCTAACCCTTCCACTGCTCCTCTGCAGCAGTGTCCACAACTCTGGAGTCAATAATTCTCAACCTGTAACAGCAGACATCTCTATTTCAAGAGTTAATCTCATTAGAGAAGAGGCAGCCCTTTCTAGAGAAACCCGTAAGATAGAGCAATTACATGTCCTAGGAAATAAAGTCCATCACAGCTCCTCACCATATGTTGCAATGAGGTGGACGGATTTACAGAAGCACAGTAATGGTAGAAAAATGTGATCGTTCACCCAATAGGTTGCAGTATGTCTTTTCTTCAGCATGCCTTTTTGAATCAAACTCAGAGTAGTGTGTATAGCTAATGCAAAAATAAGATCATAGTAAAGTAAAACACTACAATGGATGGTTGTTTTCTTGAGGACACCTTCAGAAAGAGAACAACTGTCACATCACAAATGTGAATGATAACATGTAATGCCTGGCTGGATGACTAAATGTCCATGTCTGAATAATTAAAAGAAGTGGGTTTGTCCAGGCATATGGTCATGCATGAGAGAAGCATGATAAACAATCATATTTCATGCTTAATAAAGTGTCTCACTATCACCTTATATTCAAAAATGTATTCACACTAGCAAGTATCCAGTGTATCAGATTATGATGAGGCATTTATTGAATAATGTACAAATTTCTGTTATTTCTTTTTGATTTATTTTCTATTTTGTTTTGTGAGGAAGAGATAGAAGAGCAAACAGTACGATTTTGTGGATCAATGAGTATACAGGAGGTGAACACATAGTTTTCATCAGGACAGATGCACTATCAAGGAATTCAAAAAGTTAAGAACGGAAAGCAAACAGCACATGTGGGAGTTTATAGGCCCCTGGAGCAGCAACAAAAATAAAAGTCATTCAACAGTCAGATAGTGTTAATAGATCTTATTTCCATCATTAGTATGAGATCACATGATATTTTCATTTCATTTTTTAGATTGCAATTTTGATCTAACACAGAAAAGGACCACTTTATGAAATTTTTGGCAAACTGCAAAAAAAGTAAATGGTTTCTTGGTTGGAGGTAGGGATCTCTGCCTACAAAATAATACATCCAAAAAAAGGGACTTCAGAGAAAAGTGAAAGAAAGAAAAAGTGATCAGAAAAAACCAGAGGTTGTCTTTTTGAGAAAAAATGAAATGAATAGTCCTTACCTGAGAATATATTTTAACATAGGCTTGAAAGAAACTGTATCCACAATTCCACAATTCCAGATCTGGCAACTCTTTGTGTTCTCATATGTAAGCAATAGCTTAAACTGTTTAGCAAGATCATGACCTGAATATATGTAATGTATTAATCACTCAAAAGGACTCAGTTGAAAGGGGAATATACCAGAGATAGAAACAAATTATTTTAGCTATGTTAGAAAAAAATTCATGCATTAGAAATAGGAATCTGGAGCAACTGAATGAATTTATAACAGAGAAAATGTCATCTAAATTTGGTGAATTGTTCCCAGCTGGTAAGACCTGACAAACTATAAAGCGTCTTCACTGGAGAATCAGTGGCAGTGTTACCACTTGGGAAACTTAAATAGAAGAGGACCTGCTCCAGGGAGCAACAGGGAGGTGGTAGGAAAGCAGCAGCCTGACCTAAAGGGTCTTTTCTATCTAGTATAACCATGGCTCTATGTAATAGACTTGCCAGCTTCTCAAAAGCAAAGCATGAGCTGAAGCAATCTCAAAATGCACTAATAATAGGGTTGGAAAAATGCTGAAACCGCATTTCAAGGTGGTGTGAGTAGGAATGACAAAACGGGATGAATGCTGGGAACCAGCTTCATGATCTGAAATACAGACCATAAGTAGTTGGTGTGAACAGCAGTGTTACAGCCATCTTCTTCTGTGTTGCCGTGGGTACAGAGAGCAATATTAGCAACATCAGCATGACAGTATGCTTAGCTCAATGTACCTTCCTCCATCATAATGATAATAATAACAATAATAATAACTGTAACGCTTAACAGGGTGTTTCACCCAATTATGCCACTTCTGTTCCTCAAGACAGCTGAGCTATCTTTGCACTGAATGGCTGTTGTGGTTTAGCCCCAGTCAGCAATGAAGCACCACACAGCCGCTCGCTCACTCCCCCCACCCCAGTGGGATGGGGGAGAATCAGAAGAGCAAAAGCAAGAAAACTCGTGGGTTGAGATAAGAACAGTTTAATAATTAAAATAAAATTGTGATAGTAATAATGGTAATGTTAACAATAATGATTATGATAATAATAATAATGATAATATAATTTTAAAAAAAGAAAATAATGAGAGAGAGAAATGAAACCTGGGGAAAAGAGGGAAAAGGAAAAAAAACCACAAGTGCTGCAATTGCTGACCACTCGCTGACCGACACCACCAGTCCCCGAGCCACAATCACTGCTTCCCCCGTCCGGCTTTCCCCAGTTAATATACTGGGCATGACATCACATGATATGGAATATCCCTTTGGCCAGTTCAGATTAGGTCTCTTGGCTGTGCCCCCTCCCCTCCCAGCTTCTTGTGCACCTCACAGAGCATGGGAAGCTGGAAAAGTCCTTGACTAGTGTAAGCGCTACCTAGCAACAACTAAAAACACCAGTGTGTTATCACATTATTTTCATACTAAGCCCAAAACACAGCACTGTACTAGCTACTAGGAAGAAAATTAACTATCCCAGCTAAAACCTGGAAAATGGCACATTGTGTCAGTGGGACCAGGCAGTATGTAGTGGCAGTCCGCAGAGCTAAATTTTTGTTTTGAGCATAGCCATCTTTCTGCTTTACAGGCAAATCTGACATTGATTTTTGTCTTCAGAAATTGAGTTCAAGCTGTTAGAAGCTAACACTAGCAGCAGCAGCAGCAGTTGCTCCATGCTGAGAGGAGTGCAAGGCTTGCCAGGTACCCAGGAAGTGTCCGAGTGGGGTTTGGGGTGCTGGTGTTATTGGAAATATGGTGGTGGAGACCAGCCAAAGGCTGTACTCTGCACCAGACAGGAATCAGCTACCTTACCAGGCTAGCCTGGGATGAGAGGAGGCAGCCACCCAGAGCTTGCTATCAGGACAGCTGCCGGACAGGTGGAGAGCTGCAAAGACTGCATCCCTGCCTCCTGGGTGGAGGACAGTAGAAGCTCCACCTGTGCAAGGTGTTCTCTGGTGAAGCCACTCAGGAAGCAGCTAGATAGACTATTATTTGAGCCTTTGCAAGAAGCACTAGGGCCCTGTGCCACTGACTTCTAAGGACTACCAAAGAGCTTCAACAGTGAACAGACAGCACTTTGGAGAAGGAGGCCCCACGGTCTCTGGTGACCTGTGGGAATGAGATATCACCTCACCCCTTCCTTATATGTACCAACCAGCAAGAGATGTGAAGCCTTGGCAGTGGACAAAGCCAATGACCAAGATTTACAGGGAGAAGCTGTACCAGCAGCACATACTAAAAATAACAAAAGGAAGCAGCGAGTGCTAGTGGTGAGTGACTCTACTGAGAGGCACCGAGGCACTCATCTTCTGGCCTGATATACAGTCAAGGGAAGTTCACTGCTTACCAGGAGCCAAGATCTGGGATGTTACAGAGAGACTGCCACAACAGGTTAAAAGCACAGACTATCTACTAATTCTTTTCAGCGTGGGCGCTAATAACACAGTGAAGCAAAACCTGGGCAAGATCAAGCAGGACTTCAGAGTCCTAGGGGTGCAAGTGAAGGGTACAGGTGTCCATGCAATATTCTCCTCTCTCTTGCCAGTCAGAGATAGGGGAGCAGGCAAAAGTTGACACATCTTGCAGACCAATACATGGCTTCATGGTTGGTGTCATCACCACGTCTTTGGCTTCTAAAATCATGGGATGTTCTTTGATGAATACAGCCTCTTGGGGAGAGATGGGATCCACCTATCTCAGGAGGGACTTTACTGTGGCTTTTCAATGCTTAACAGGGTCTTATAAGAAAGATGGAGAGAGACTTTTTACCAAGACCTGTAGTGACAGGACAAGGGGCAGCAGTTTTAGACTGAAAGAGGGTGTGTTTAGATGGGACTTGGGGAAGAAAATTTTTGTGATAAGAGTGGTGAGACAGGTTGCCCACATGTGGATGCCCCATCCCTGGAAGTGGTCAAGGTTTTGGCGGATGGGCAACCTGACCTAGTGAAAGATGTTCCTGCCAAAGGGAGGGCAGTTGGACTAGATGATCATCAAAGGTCCCTTCCATCCCAAACTGTGCTGTGATCTATGACATAGAAGAGTCAAGAGAATCTTTGCTAGCAGGTTGGCTGACCTAGTGAAACATGCTTTAAACAAACAAATCTGGGGGTTTAGTGTCCAAAGCTGGATGAGTGCACCTACCAGAGTAGTGAGGAATGCTCCCCAACCCCCTCCAAAGACAAGAACCCTAGGACCAGCCGCCTAAAATACATGTACATCAATGCACCTAGTCTGGGCAACAAACAGAAGGAACTGGAGCTCCATGCCTAGTCTGAGAGTTTTGTTGTCATAGGAACCACAGAAACATGGTGGAAAAACTTACATGACTAGAAGACCATGATGGATGGCAACAAATTCTTTCAGAAAGGTAGGAAGGGAAGAAGAGGAGAATTTTACATTATGTAAAAGAGAAATTTGAATGTATAGAGTTAAGCTATACAGACCTGAAAGCTCTATCAAATGCCTTTAGATCAAGATTAGATGGATTGTCATCAAGGGGCATCTTTTGTTATATATCCCTTACCGACCTCCCAATCAAGTTGACAAGGCTGATGAAACCTTACTTCATCTGCTCAAGGAAGACTCGGGCCAACAGAACCTGCTCCTCATGAGTGACTTTAATTACCTGGACATTTATTAAGAAAGCAACACAGTGGCGCACAAGTCATCCATCACGTTCCATGAATCCTTTAAGGACTGCTTCCTACTGCAGATGTTGGACCTGCCAACTAGGAACAGTACAGTGCTGGAATTACTGCTCACAAAACAACACTTACCTGACAATGTAAGTACCAATAGTAGCCTTGGATACAGCAATCATAACACTGTAGAGTTTAAGTTCCTGCTGAGCACACTGAGGACCAGTAGCAGGACAAAGACCCTGGGTGTTGGAAGAGCCAGCTTCAATATGATCAGAGCCCAGCTGTGAGGGATTTCATGGGAAGCATTCATGGAAGGCAATGGAATTTGTGAGTGCTGGGAGTTATTGAAAAACAGCCTGCCAGAAGCAAAAGAACAGTCCATCCCCTACCGAGGGAAAGGAAGAAGGAAGAACAAGAGACCACGCTGGATTAACAAGCTTTTGGGCATACTTAAAAGCAAAAGGAGAAGCATACTGACTATGGAAAGGCAGTAGATCAGCATATTCTTACACCTGATGAATCATAGAATCATAGAATCATTAAGGTTGGAAAAGACCTCTAAGACCATCTGGTCCAACCATCAACCCAACACCACCATGCCTCCCAATCCATGTCCCAAAGTGCCACATCTGCATGTTTTTTGCTGGCTCCTATTAAGTCTGGAAACATATTCTCAGTGTGAGAGCCAGAGATATCCTGACAGAAGGGGAAGCAATTAAGAACAAAAGAATGGTTCGACCAGCTTTTACGTGGATCCATCAAGAACTTGATACCATCTCCAGTCATGCCTAGAGTGAATATTGAGGAGAAAACATGAAAGCAGGAGTAACATCCCAAGAATACCTTCCCATCTCCACTAACTTGCAGATTCTGGACTTCCTAAGAGAATTGTATCTTCTGATGTATCTGTAGTGTGGAATTCCATCGGTTATGTTTACATTATATGAAAAAAGAAAAGGTGTTTTTGTTGCTATCTCCTCATTTTATTTGATTCCGTTGTGTTCTACAGAGAACATATACTTTGCAATTATCTTCTGCATGCTGCTAGTATCTATACAGACTTCTTTCACCTCCTCCTTCAGTCATCTCTTCCTGATTGAAAAGCACCAGTCTACTTAGTTGTTCCTCCTCTGAGAGCTTTTGCAGACCTTCACCCCCATTCCTGATTACCCTACTCTATACCTTTGGAAGTTAGAGCTTTCACTGAACATACAGGAAACCAGTATGGATGCTGGTGTATAAAGGCCATTGGAGTTTGGGTGGGCTCATGGAAGTTACTGTAGTCCTCATTCTCCATGTTCATACACACTCAGTCACTCACTAAATCAATGCTGACATAAAAATCGGAATAAGTGGGAAGCACAGAAATACTCAGTGAGGAAGAGAAATGCAGATCTTTGACTTCCTTCTTGCCACTGTCTCACAAGCATTGCAGTGCAGGTTTTTTCTTCCTGCACTACTGTGATGAATCTGTTTACGCTCCCCAGAAGGCTTTGTAAGGGAAAAAAACCAAAAACTTTATTACTGAGAGAAGTTGGAGACCTGCATTTTCTGTTTCCCCAAGATTCTGTGACCCCTTTCTATTTATGCAGTGTAACACTTCCTGGACCTGGGTTATGCCAATTTCTCTCTCAGGGTATATGGTGCTTAGTATATTCTTGGAAGACTTCTGATCGGACCTTTATATCCAACCACAAAAGTTCTTCCCAGTTTTGTAAGCTTCTCTGAGAACAGCTGATCCATCACCTTATAATCTTTGGACACAGCTAAGACACATGAGCTACACAGGGGTATTCAGTCTTCTGCATGCTGTAGGAATTCAGAATAGA
>WEKW01020402.1:331-39652 GCA_013389905.1 Sula dactylatra
CTGCCATATCTATGAGCTCCTTCATGGATAGATTACACATGAGGGTTTAATGCCTATACATTTATAATAAAAAGAAAGTCTGGAAAAGGTGTTGTTTAGTAAGGAGCAATGATTCTTTTCTAGTGGAATTGGAGTGATATGTAAATCAACAGTTATTAACTACCTTATAGGTAATCCTTTATATTCCTTATAGAAAGCCTCAGAGCCAGAATGACATATTTCTGTTGGTATTATGTATCCTGAATCCAAGGAAAGTCTATAGATACATAGGCATAGTAATTTGACTAAAGAAATTAATGGAGAAATATCTTCATGATCGGGTCTATTAAAGGAATACTCTTGACTAATCCTATATTTAAAAAGTAAATAAGGCAAAGAATGACAAGCAAGTGTTTGACAATATGAATGTATTTTATATTTCTATACCTGAATCCATATTATGTTAATCTCTATTCTAAATAATAAGTGACAGTGGTGTAAGGATGCCTCTTGACTACCGTTTACCTTTATTAGGCACCACAGATGGAAACTGCCTGGCCATGGTTCATTTACTGTAGGTTCTTTTTGCTGGTGGTAATTCCAGTTGTGTGGTTACTCTCAGTCCTTTGCCACCTGTGTTTCAACACTCATATTTGTAACATCCCTTTATGGAAAGCTAATGAGAATTGGTAGTAGAAAATCGTCCTTTGCTACACCAAATTTTGGTGCTCCAGACCTATTGTCCATGTCCTTCAGTAGAAAAAGAAATCTAGTTGGCTTTCAAATGCAGTGCGTTAGAAAATTAGATACACCTTTATCCAATGTAACAGTACTGGACATGTGCCAACAGGAATAGTATATTGTTAAATGCAGTTTAAACACTGTAAGCTGTCCAATATAAGCTTCTGAGAGAGAAGTAGACAAGAGCAAAAGTAGTGCTCATTTCAATCATGATTTTTAAAAAAGCTTTTGATGGCTCTAACATATGAGCTTAAGCATCCAGTCCAACAATAATTCAAGAATGAAAGGAGAAACCTACTGTGTGCACTAGATGTGGAGGGTCCTTTTTCAGTGAAGAAGCAATAGATCTATTTGTTACCTTTTTTCAGCCCAGTCAGCCAAGGAACTCCCCTACTTTAACTTACAGTGAAATCTTATAATGGCAGCTGCGTCCCATTCTTGAGATCTCGCCAGACTTTGCAAGATATTTTGGGTATGAGTACAAAGCAGAATCAATATGTGCACTTTGGTTAAATCCCAGTGATGCTAAGAGAAACATCTCTCCAATTTAGTCTTCAGCTTAAGGATTCAGGATGAGCCACATAAAACCAGGGAAGATTTGGAATGTAAAAGGAAAAAGAGAAAATTTCAACCAATAATCTGGGCTCATAATGCAAACACATCTCAACCTCAGAGTTTAAGAGCATGCTGTCATGTGTTTTTAGAATGGACAGCTGAGGAAAATGAAAGTGACACTTTTCCAAGCAAGAGTGCATATTAATGCAATTAAGCATAAGCTTTTCTAGGACTCTTTTGACACTTCATTTGCATATTTTAATAAAATTGAAGGACAGCAAGATAAAGCAAAATCTTCCTTGGCTTGTTATATTGTTTCATAACATTAGATGTTAACCTGTCCCAGTTTCTACTTGTATCTTCTGCTTACTGGTAGCATCTGTTAACAAAAATCTTGTCTCTGAATAACAGACTGCTGGGTTCCTAGCTTTGTCGGCTCTGTGATGTCTTTGCAGTAACAAACACAATGCATTATGGACAAATAAAGAATGTAGGGCCTGATCCAAACCACTTTTATTTTTCTATGGAGTTCAATGTGCTTTGAAATCAGCTTCTCTAGAGAAGCCCTTGCAAAGCAATCTCTATGAATGTTCATCTGAATTTTTAAAGAAGTGCACTTAGCATACATTCAGACTCTTTTGTTTCTTTTCTTGCAATGCACACCAAAAATGCTTTCAGAATTTTTTGCAGTGAAAACAACTATAATCATATGTTGGAAAATATTCATTCTTTCTATTTGCATGAATAATTAAGTTTTGACTAGGCAGAGAGACATAATGGAGAGAGGAAAAGTATAAGAATTATTCTTCCCTAATTGTTAGGTCATACATTCATAGATAAGAAGTCTAGTTTTTGCTCAGAAGAATGTATGAGTTAACAGTACAAAGCAATTTTGGCAAAATAAATAGCATACACATCTTCACATCCTCCAAAGCTCCTTCAAAGCTGAACTTATCTTTGTGACTAGGAAATTTCTTATTGTGAAGGAAATAAAGCTTTAAGATACCTGTAGTAGAAAAACATTGCAAATGAAGTTGTTCTATATACATTTTTGTGCCCTAAGCATCTGAATAAAAAGGGAACATTTTGTTTCTCTACCTATGTCTTCTAACATAAACCTGTGTTAGGACTTCAGTAGTTATTCCCAGAAGGTTAATACAGGCTTTTGTAGTGTCTTTTCAGAACCCTTTGGTCATTAATAGGCTTTCAGTGTCCTGAAAACCCTCAGCTGGTTCTCTTGCCCTCACTGCCTTACCTGTGGGCCCAGGAGTGCCTTTTATGCTTAGCATCAGGCCCTCAGATCTGATCTGAATTATGCTTTAGGTGTGCTGTGCCCTGTCTTCTACTGTCCTGAGTGGTATTCTTGGATGGATCCAAGCCTACATTTTATGTCACCTTGTCTTCAGTCCTGTCACCAGGATGGACCTTGGGATTTACTTTACAGGTAGCCTTGTCTCAAGTTCTGCTTTCTGCATGACTTTAGATACTCACTACAGGTAATCCTGCTTCCATGCTTGTTTCCTGCTGTCCTTGCTTGTTGATTGGACATGCTGCATGGATACAAGACTTGACTCATTACTTTGTCTTGTATGGACCCTGTTGATGGACCGTTTTGCTGTCACTAGTGTTGCCCTGCATAGGTCCAGTGGCATGGTGTTCTGTTGGTGATAGCATGTCCTGTGCTGGGTTCGTGCTCATTTTGTGAAGCAGCCCCATTCTTGTCTCTCCCTCTCTCAGGGTCTACAATCTGAACTTCAAATGAATTTCAATGTCTTGATAAGTCCCCTCCCATTCTCAGAGCATGCCCTATATATTAAACTTCTCACAAAATTAAACATCTCAGTAACGATCCGTTGTTCTTGCTGCAGTACATTGTGCATCTGGGCTCACGTGCCACTTAAAAAAGAAGGTTTTTTTAAAAAAACTAATCATTCCTTTGATTTAACTTCATCAGCATGTTAATTACTGTACATTCAGTTAAAAAATATGACAGCTGATGGTTTACCAGAGTGAAGAGTCTAACTTGATGAGATTGCACAATGGTAAATTGGAATTGAGATAGGTACCTATTTATGAAATCTTAATCACCTAATTTTAGTTTCTATTGTAAGAGCACCTACAGCTTTCCTTATAGTTTTCTAACAGCTAGGATAGCTTCTGAAATTTACTGGCTTAAGTTTATGCTGCCCTTAGACATCCAAGTCTTTCCAACTGTTCACATGAGCTCATGAATTCTAATGGGATTAAGACACGAAATTATTAATGTAAACTTTTCGGGGTAAAGGTCTCTTCCACATCCAACAAACATGTAACTGTTTTGCTTACTAAGTTAATAACTGATTAGTGTCCTAGCAGAATCTGTTGAAATGGGTGTTCCATGTCCAAGAGATATGATTCTAACATGCTTTAAAATATCACTGACAGTCTTTAATTGACCAGATACATTTTTATCAAAGCATAACTGTTTAATTTTATTTTGTTGTTTTGTGGATTTTTTTTTAAACACAAGCATATATTTGAAATGATGAGTGCAAGGAAGTATAGATTAAATAGTGTTATAGATGAAATACCATTTGTCTGACATAATTTTTGATACCTGGAATTTAAAAAAAAGAAATCTGACTCTAAGGTAAAGGTCTAAAATAAGTCATATATGCCCTAAAAGCCTTTGGTTTTTTTCTTAATTGACTGTGAAGACTTTAGATAAGATGTCAGGTAGAAGCATCTTTTTTTACAGATATCAAGACATCAATGAGTCTAATCCAACTACTGATAGACTGGCATAATTAAATGTTTAGGATAAAATAGAATTTCAGAAAATATTTAATAAGCATAAATTTTGAGGTATTTATTTGGTGTATCAACTTCAGCAATATATTCACTCAAATTTAATAATAGTACTAAAATATAATATAGTTGGGTTTTTTATTTATTTATCTGTGATTACGGGTTATTATTAATATGCAGTAGTAGGAATTTGATGTTGCTCTGCATGATATTCACACAGCAGTCACAGACATGAAAGAGATCTAGGAAGTCAGTATACTGAATGGTGCTATACTTTTCCTTGAACAGTGGTGACAATAACTCTCTACTAATTTATTCACTGTTATGAAATTATCTGAGTGCTTTTAGGAATTTCTCCTAGAACAAACAAAATATTCCTTGCAAATGGAGATTGTACTCTGTTTTACAAAGAATGTTTTCAGATATACTATATTAGATGAAAATATTTGCATAAATTAACCATTTGTGGGGGGCTAGATGTGGGGGTGGATTTAATGCTTGCTTTTACAAATGTCTTTATTTAGTCTATACAGGTGCCTAGAATAGTCTTACACCAATTCCTCTGTGATTTTTATCTAGGTCAATTTTTCATATAATTATGTGAAAATGCATAATATGTAATACTCATATAATTACTATTAGAGATAACAGCTGTAGCCTTCTCCATGGAAGCCTGACAGCAAAACTGTTGTGATGGTGTTTGGTTATTGCAGTGAAAACTTGAACCATTTTTTAATAACTGTATATTTAAATAAAAATAAATACATGCATCTCTGCTTTGCACATTAGCAGTAAGTCGGGATGTATGCATTATTTCAGCTCCTGAGATGGTCTATGTTTAAAAAAAAAAAAAAAAATCCTAACCTGAATCTTAACTTCTCCCATACTAGCACATATGAGAAACAAGAAGTCACAATATGGTGGTATGTTACTTACTTGTGTACTTCTAGTGCTTGCTACTGATCTAAAAGTAGACTTACAGGTGAAAAATAAAGATATGTAAACTGATTTTTACATCAATTTATTATCACAGACAATTCACAGATCATAGCTGTCACCATCAAAGTCTTCTCTCTGTTTCTGATTTCCTGAAAATGACATAGTTCAGATACGCTGTATTGGGTTCATTTGCCAAAGTTTGGGGGGCAGGAGCACTCTGCAGAGATGGCTTTTGTGAGTAGATGCCAGAAGTTGTCCCCATGTCATACAGGGCCAGTTCCAACCATCCCTAAGGACCTGTCAATGGACAAAGCTGAGCCCATCAGTGATGTTGGTAGTGCCTTTGCGATGACATATTTAAGGAAGGGTAAAAACAACTGCATGGCAGTTGTGAGAGAAAGAGCTCTGCAGACACAAAGGTCAGTGAAGGAGGGGCAGGAGGTACTCCAGGCACTGGAGCAGAGATTCCCATGTAGCCTATGGTGAAGACCGTGGTGACACAGGTTGTCCCCCAACAGCCCAAGGAGATCCACAGTAGGTAGGTGGACCTACCAAAAGTCACATAAGCAGAATTATTGTAGCCCATGTCACTTAAAAATTTGCAGCATATTCTTCCTTCAAGGTGAGCACTGCTCCATAGAGTCAAGAAAAGAACCATGTTTTTACATCTTCATCATTTTTCCAGATGATATAAATTAAGTCTGAACAGGATCCTATGTGCACAACTAATACATTTTTACTCTTCAACCCTGGTATCACAAGCTCATTTCACTTCTTCTGCATACGCACAGAGAAGTCAGGCAAAATTAATCTGTTTAAATGTATGAGCAGAATGTATGTATTATCAGACTCTTGTACATTTTAAGCTCACCATTATAATCTTTACCTAATTATTATGTTATCATCCTATGCACAAGTTGGGAAGACTGTAAACACACTCTCTCTGATTCCAATATTGTTAGATCAAATTCACTTCTCATTAGAGCTGCAATGCCATAACTGAACAGAATTCATCTCACTATTGTTTCCTAATAGAGAATTACTAGGGGCAAGGTAGTTACCACTTTTCATACTGCTGCTTCTCAGTTAAAGGTGTTGTTTAAGTGAACTTGCTGCTGTTTCTTTTCTCAGCCTCTGGACCTGTGCCAGAAGTTCATAGGGATATAATTAAGGTCTTCACATGACAAAGAGTGAATGAAAAACGCATGAAACATTACCAAGTAGTATTTAGGGGCTTAGTTTTAAAGAAAGTCCTGCCAGGAATAGAGGAAATGATGCAAGATCTGGAAGTGGTAAATACCTTTGGGATATTTTAAGAGAACCAGACAGATGCTCAGGAAACTGAAAACATACCATCATAGTAATTAGTCCTTATTCCTAAACAGAAGTTGAATCTGGGACCAATTCAAAATGAGGGGCAAAGGAGCAGAAAGCATATCTCTTTCTTCAAAATATATACTTGCAAGAAAGCTCAGCTGTCATGCCACATTAAACAAGTTTCTATTATGTGCAGAAAACAGAAGATACTAAGCCATTACATGTACTAACAATTTCTGCTGTACACTTTACGAGAACAGACCATCAGAATGCACATTGGTTACACGTGGGACTTTATATACACTATATTCCGTGTTATAATACTTTATGAATGTAAAATATCATTTAACTGTTCAGTTTATGGCACATCACTTGAAAAAAATGTAGTAAAGGCATAGTTTTGGTGGTGGATACATACTGCCATTTTTATTTATAATAAAAGAAATCTTTACACTTTGAGTTTTCCTGTTCATTCATTAGACTTTTTCAGATACCACGATATGATCAGGAGGTGACAGCATCGAACTTCACAATGAATTAGTATTTTTAAAGATTTGATGTCTAGTGATTGAAGCAGGTACTGTGGGTTAGAGTTCACTGTTGGAAAAACAGTATGGAAAAGCAAACCATCTGCAAGGTTTAACTTTGTGGGGAAAAAATTAGGAAGTCATGCCGTTTCTTATAGGTGCCTGCTTGTAACTACTGAAACTAGTTAGGGAGATTGTTTAATGGATTAACTAATGTTAAATCTAAAGTAAGAATGTTATATATTCACAGAAACACAGAATCTTTGAGGCTGGAAGGCACATTTGGAGATCACCTAGTCCAACACCTCTCCTTAAAACAGGATCAACTAGAGTGGGTGGCTTATGTCTGTGTCTGACTGGATTTTGCATTATCTGCAGGAATGGAGACTCCACAACTTCTCTGAGCAACCTGTTTCAGTATGTCATCACCTTCACAGTAAAAACATTCTTTTCTCATGTTTAAATGGAATTTCCTGTATTTTCATTTGCATCCATTGCCTTTGCCTTTTCACTAACTACCACTCAAAGGAGTTTGACTTCCTCTACTTTATTCCTAACCATCAGGTATTTAAAAACACTGATAAGATTCCCCTAAACCTTCTCTTTGCCAGGCTCAATAGTCCCAGCTTTCTCAACCTATCCTTATATGTCACAAAACCCTAATCATCTTTGTGGTCCATTGCTTACTTTCTCCAGTAGGTCCATGTCTCTCTTGTACTGGGAAGCCCAGAGCTGCACCCAACAGTCCAGATGTGTCTTACCAGTGCTGAGCAGAGAGGAAGGATCACCTCCCTTGAAGTGCTGGCAACATTTCTCTTAATGCAGCCCAGAAGGCTGTTTGCTTTCTCCAATACAAGGGCACATAGGTGGCTCATGGTTAACTTGGTGTGTGACAGCATATGTGCATGGCAGATGCAGAATGCTGCACATCATAGAATCATAGAATGACCTGGGCTGGAAGGGAATCTTGAAAGATCATCTGGTCCAACATTTTGCAGGAAAGAGAGCCTAGATGAGGTGATCTATCACCCTGTCCAATCGCATATTAAAAACCTCCAGTGATTTCCCTTTGTTGAACTTGATGACACTATTCTCTGCCCATTTCTCCAGTCTGTCAAGATCTCTCTGAGTGGCAGAACAATAATTTTGTCTGTCAGTAACTCCTCCTAGTGTTGTATTGTCTGCAAACTTGCTGAGGCTGCACTCTGCTCAATCACTGAGGTCATTAATGAAGCTGTTAAACAATTTTGGAGCCAGTATTGACCCCTAGGGCACACTGCTGGTGACTGGCCTCCAGCTGAACTTCATGGTGCTGATTATAATTCTTTAAGCCTGGCAGTTCAACCAATTTTAAGTCCACCTTACTGTCCACTTGTCTGGTCCATACTTCATCAGTTTGTCAATGAGGATGTTATGGGAGACAATGTTAAAAGCCTGGCTAAAGTCAGTCCCTCTGGTGCTATATCCCCTTCTCTGCTGGTGTCTTATTTTATGCTCCTTTTTTTAAGGGTTGTAATATAGAAACAACAAAATTGACAACCAGAAACTATGTCCAGAGTTTGCTGACCCAAAATTCATTGGATTGAATAAAAACACATGCATTTTCCATAAATTCAGTAAAATCTGCTTTCACCTCTTTTTCCTAAGCCCAACATCCCCAGAATCTTGTGCCCAAGCTCTGTTAAAATCCAGAAATTAAATGGGGTAGCACTAACTGTCTCTGGGGTATAAAGTCTATTAGATGCAAAACATGTTCCATATTCATGAACAGAATCAAGCCCTCATAAAATTCGGCTATGGCATCTGTCTTTTTAAAATACTCCTTGATGATATGGAGGTAGTTGTTTCTGAGTTTATACATCATCTACTTATTATATCTTCCCTGAAAACATAGTCTACTAACTGCAACACTTGGAGATTTTAGGTTCAGTGCTTTAGAAGATCCAAAAGCATGTTTTCTACTGTCTGTTCTTTAGGCAAAGATTGGCTAGTATATCCCTCATATTCATCTAAATAAGATGAATTCTATGTTCTCTCTGGTGGCACAGCTTCAATAGGATATATTAATAGTGCCCTCATCCCACCCCTTAATCAGGGGTCACGCAAGACCAAAATGCAGAAATTACAGTATGCTGAATATGTTGCATGTGAACATTTGCTGGATACAGAAATGGAGCATCTCCCTCAGTCATATTTTAAAATAAATTACAATTACTGTTTATTTATTTCAAAAAACATACGCAAACAATAACCAGAAGAAGAATGCGAGTTTTTCTCTGTGAATAAGCATATCTTCTGTACATTCAAAAGCTTTGGTTCTAGAAATGTGGAATTTTAAACATATCCAGATTCTTACTATTTCCTGTCTGATGAGATGTGTGTGTTTTCAAAAGCCTATGTGCAGCACCACTTAAACTAATGTGGAGTAGCAGCATTGACTTGGCAACCAAGCTTGACTAAACAAGATTGGAAATATATGAGCAGAAAATAAGTTACTATCTGTTTAGTATCATATTAATATCTTATTATTATTTAGTATCCTATTTGATTTGTTTATTTGCTTAATATGAAACACATTTCTTATTATAACAGAGGGGTTTTATTCCAGAGGGTGCATCAAAAAGAAACTTGAACTCTAGCTTAAAGGAAAATTGCATTCACCCAAATGAACAAACACACAGGATTAAAGGGTCATGTAGTGATGCAGGCTCTTCCTCTAATAAATAACTGAGTGAGGTGCGCTATTGTCACAGAGGAAAAAAAAATGTTTGACACATGCTAACTGTATTTTCATTAAAACGTATAATTTTTTTTGTAAAATTTAAAAAAAAAAAAAAACAGAGAAGAGTTCAGGAAATCTGAAATAATTTCTCTACTATATAGTTCCTGTTTGGCTTTTACAGAGCAGTGGATCTAGTTTGTTCAAAGAACAGCTGTTTATTTTTTCCTTTCCTTAGGAAACTTAATAGATAATTTATTCTATATCCTGAAAGAAGGGCTGTACTCCAAGCACACCTTATATACAATACCAGGTAGAAAACAACAGGAAAATAAACATCAAGATCTCTGCACACCTTGGAGTGTACAGCACCTTTTACCTGAGAGCTTCCCCTNATTATGAAGTTAAGTAAAATACTTTGGACTAGACCTACTAGAAGATAAGTATGCTCACATCCTAAGATTGCAAGCATATAACTTTTCAATGATTACCCCTTGAAATGGATTATAGAGCCCTATGTTAGATGTATGGGATTCTTACGTCTGGCAAGAGGTANGTTAGTCTCTGCCTACCTGAAATAATTGCGGTGTAATTACCCTTACCATCCTGAACATGAGGTGCCTAGATGGAAGAAAAATTTGCCTATGATTGCAGAGACAAGAGACAAAAGGACAAAAGGATAAGCAACAGCCTGCTTGTCATTATGAAGTTAAGTAAAATACTTTGGACTAGACCTACTAGAAGATAAGTATGCTCACATCCTAAGATTGCAAGCATATAACTTTTCAATGATTACCCCTTGAAATGGATTATAGAGCCCTATGTTAGATGTATGGGATTCTTACGTCTGGCAAGAGGTAAACACAACAGCTCAGAATTAGATTCCAGCAAGCGATATGGTGAACAGAACTTTCCCACAGCTGTAAAGCAAGAACTGTCATACTCTATATTGACTCTTTCTGAGATCATAGGGTGGTAACTTCAGTTAACTGGCCTTCACGGCTGCAAGTGCTATCCTAAATACAGAATTCATGTTTCTTTTAAGACAAAAGTGATGGTTTCTAGTGTTTAGTTCATTCACCCGGGATACAAGGTTGCTATCTGAAAAGTTTAAAATCCCATTTTCAACCTCACAATACCATGTCTTAACAATTACATTGCAGGATATGTTAGTAACCATTTGAAGCTGTTCTTTATCTCTCTCCTTGAAGCCTTGCCATAGGGACAAATAAAATAAAACAAGATTCATCCAGCATGGGGAAAAAAGAGAAGGGGAAAGAAGCTATTCAGCTGAAGGGCAGAGACTTCAACTTGGGTCCATGCATCCTGCATGACACAGTTACTGCATAAAATACAAACACATTTCAGGTTCCAAGACTGAAACTGATTATTTCCGTGTTCTATGCATGGAGATTCAGTAATCAAGATTCTTTCTTCCTGGAACAGCGAATCTTGAATTGTTCTTTCTGTGTAGTCACACAGCTTTAGCAGACGTGATTTTGGGTACACCTGATCCATCCTAACCTAAAGTACTGTGGTAAGAGGTAAATACAACTTTCGTGAAAAACAGAAATGGGAGTTAACATTTGTCAAGCTGAGATAAAAATTGGATTCACATTATGTTTTACAAATAAACTATTTCCTAAAAGGTTGGGAAGACTGTTCCTAAAAGAGTAATCTCTTTTCTCTTCTTTCTGGATGTTACTATTTCTATTTTTAAAACTATAGATATCAGCTAATAGAGGTGACATGCTGAATCTGAAATTTGAGCAATGAAGTGCTGAAGATTAAAATGTAGATCTGTCCTCAAAATTTTATTTTGGATAACTCTAGACCTTTATTACCATTTTTAGAGCCTCTTTGTGAAGCATCTTAATGTTCTCATATGTACCGACCATGCACCCCAGTACATGTTTTGTGAAGAGTACCTAGCCACCTGGCTCAAGACACTTCTTTTCTGTACAGTTATGCTGAAAGCTAGGCTATCTTTGTGATGTTCCTTTATCTACATTGACTTATAGTACCTATGGTTTAAGCTAGCCTGTTTGGTTTTACAGTAGAGCAGAAGAAAAATACTTCAAACAGCAAGGCAAAGATCTCAGATGGCAGGCAGCATCCAGGTTATAGGCAGATTCTTCATTGTTAGTCCCTAAAGTTTTGGCTATAAGCTGTATATGGTAGACACAGCACCCTTCCTCTGGCATCCTGCTCAGGATAAGCTGGTCAAAGAAACTTCCAGGTCAAAAGCCTGAGTGTTCAGCCTGGACATGAACTACCTTCAGGTTCACCCACTAATCCAAGCAAATCCTAAATCCATTATTTGTGCTAGCTCTTAGACAAGATGCATTCCAGAGTTGACAAGATTTATCCCAGTATTATGAGATGCATCCCAGGTTTCTGAGGGAATCGACAGATGTAGACGCTAACCTCCATTACATTTGAAAAGTCATGGAGAAGTCCCCAGTGACTGGAGAAAAGGTAATATCATACCCATTTTTAAAAAGAGTAATAAAGAGGCCCCTGGGAACTATCGACCAGTCAGCCTCACCTCAGTGCCTGGTAAGATCATGGAAGAGATCCTTCTGGAAGTTATGTCAAGGCATATGGAAGACAGGGAAGTGATTAGAGATAGTCAACGTGGCTTCATCAAGAGCAAATTGTGCCTGATTAATCTAGTGGCCTTTTGCAACGGCGTCACTGCCACAAAAATGACCAGGGGGCTGCAATACCTCGCCTTTGAAGAAAGGCTGGAGTTGTTCAACCTGGAGAAGAGAAGGCTCCAGGAAGATCCTATTGTGGACTTTCAATATATAAAGGGGGCTTGTAAGAAGGATGGAGAGGGACTTTGTACCAGGGTCTGTAGTGACAGACAAGGCAACAGCTTTAAAATAAAAGAGGGTAGATTTAGACTGGACACAAGGAAAATATCTATTACAATGAGGGTGCTGAAACACTAGAACAGATAGATTCACAGAAGTTGTGGGTGCCCCATCCTTGGAAGTATTTAAGGTCACATTGGACAGGGCTTTGACTAACATGATGTAGTGAAAAACGTCCCAGCTCACGGTAGGGGGGAGGAATGACGTGACCTTTGAAGGTCCTTTCCAACCCAAACCTTTCTATATTCTATGACAGTTTTGTGAAATGGACATTTTGATAATTTTGGCCTTGATCAAGTTCAGCTGCATGACAGAGCCTAAGCAGTTTGATATGTATCAAGACTTTACTGTGGACATGTGCAAAAGTTTAATTCCACCAAGAGTAAATACAAAGGAATGGAAGTACCCCTAGGGTTAGGCAGTGACTGAACAGGGGATTTTAGATCACAATATAGTACCTAGGAACAAAAATTTTGTTTAAATCCTTTACTGGATTTGACTATTTATATTAATGCAATTTGCAAGGACATAGAAAATACTCAGACAACTTTGGTGAAAACAGTATGAAACTGGAATGGCACAGACCTTGCCAGTGTGTTTCAATGCCGGAACTCTAAACTCTGAGTCCAATCCTGTGGCATTTCTTTTAGTAAAATTCCTAAACTGTATATTAATAATAGTGAATTTAAAATATCTTCTAGCAATAATTATTTCTATGATGGTCCAAACATTGAAGGGCTTTTTGTGATTATGGTCACACAGCAATGAAGCTTTCAGCACTGCTGTCATAGAGCTCTTATTAAAATTCAAGCCACCTACTTATCATTCAGTTCTTCAACTGGAAAACCATTAAACAAAAAAGAGAAACATGAGCAGAAAGAAGGATCTGTTCCAAATGCTCTTGCAAGATCTCCCTTGCCAGGGAAATGACTCTTTGGCCTCTCTGTATTTGGCTTGCTCGTTCTTTGCAGCTTTCATTTCTAGACAAATAGTGTCTCAATATGTCATGTGGAAATAGATGAACAGAGATGAAAAAACCTATTTATTTAATAACTGTCAGATGAAACATTTTAGAACTTATAACATAAATTATATTAGGATCTGATTTTAGGATTCTGCTGAAATTACTAATTTAGAATTCAGGATTTCTCTCCAGGCCATTTCCCATAAGAGAGGAAGGGAGATAGTGTGAAATTCTTACAACATATGCAAAGTTAATCAGACACTGATTTCCTGTGTATTTTAAATGCAAAAGCCTGGAAGGCTCTTGTTTGTGTAATAGCAGAATCATCCACAATTATAACAGGTTGTATCAACTGTCCTCCTCTTTCTCAAAATATAAATTCCCCTTTCCAACCATTTTCCCTTAAATAAAACAAAATAGAAAAAAACAATTAATATAAGTTGCCAAGTATAGGAACAGATGATTCTACACTACTAACATAGTGTTCAGAATATTTTACTGGTAAATACAGGTAGTAGGACACTGGGGCAAAGGTAATATTTGTCTAATACATCAGTAAATTTTTATTATATTCTCTTNAAAAAAAAAAAAAAAAAAAAGAAAAATCAATTAAACAAACGAACAAAAAACAGAAACCAATTCAAACAAAAAAAAATCCCAACCAAAAAACCCAGACAAAACTTTCAGGAACAATTTATTCTAATCTATACCAATTCAAACAAAAAATAAAACAAGCAACAACAACAACAAAAAAAATCCAACCAAAAAAAGCCCAAAACAACTAAACCAAATAAATAAAACCCAAATAAATCTTGAATCTCAGCTGTGGTTTTTTTTGAAGATACAGTTCAAAATCTGAACCCTGCAACACCTAAGTACTTAAATCCTTTTTTGGAAGAAGCCAAAAGATGGTAGCATTGGTCTGAGAATTTATTTTCTTACCTTTAACATATCCATGGCCATTTCAGCCTAGAAAATAGTGTTTCTTCTCCACTAGTCATGCGCATTAAGCTTTGCATGTGACTATTGCATGACCTTTTGTGTCTTAAGTCCTGTTCATACCATGTATGGTATGAAATTCTAGTGTTGTCACAGCATAACAAACAATAGCCTTTATCACTTGAGGCAGGGGAATGCTACTGTGCGACTTTCAAGCTTTAGCTGGGAACCTATGAAAAAGAATGAGACTGTGATAAGATGTACAAAAATAACCCGAAGCAGACACCAAGACTGAGGAGAAAGAAACCCTACACCACCAGCATGGAACTTCTAGTGAAGAACTTGGGATACCAGGGACATCACTACATTTCTGTTTGAGGAAGATAAGCTGACAACCTTAGGTCCCAGAGGGACATCAGAAGGGTGAGCAGAAAGACCAGAAAAGAGATCAACACAAGTGACACAATGGTGGGTATTTGCAACAGGCCACATGATCAAGAAAAACTGATGAAAATTTTTTTCAACAACTGGAAGAAGCCTTGCATTTTCAGGCCTCAGTTCTCATAAGGAACAGTAATCATCCTGACATCTGCTAGTAGGTTAACATGGCAGGGGGATCTCTCAAGAACATCAAAGAAAATTTGTTGATGCAGCTGACTGATGAGCCACCTAGGGAAGCTGCTAAGCTGCACCTGTTACTTATAAATAAATATAATTTGTTCAGTATACGAAGACTGATGGCAGTCTTGGCAGCAGCAACCATAGGTCAAAGGACAAGCAGCAAAGCATATACAAAAGGCTAAGATTTTGCCTTGATCATTACCATTAAGTTTTGTCCTCAAACCTTGAAGGTCATTGATCCTAGTGTCAGATTCTAAGGGAGTGAAGCACTACCCATGGCAGAGGAGGATTCCGTCAGAAACCACTGAGTTGAACTGGACATACAAAAGTCCTTGGAACAAGATGGGGAACATTCCAGTGTGGTGAGGATGCTGGCAAATGCCATTGAAATTAAAAATGTCGTATCATCTTTTGGTCATGGAGACTGGAGGAGGTTCCTGATGATTAGCAATATGCAAATATCATACCTATCTTAAAGAGGGCAATGATGTGAGAAGCTACAGTCTGGTCAGCCTAACTTCAATCCATAGGAAAATCAGAGCAGATATATTGGAAGCCATTTCCAAGGACCTAAAGCAATTGTGGACAATAAGACTGGATTAAGCAAAGTGAAATAATTTGTGACAAACCTGGTAGCTTCAAGTGAGGAGACAACTAGTTTTGTGCACAAAAGGACAGGAGTGGATGTTGTATACTCTGATTGAGCAAGGCCTTCAACAAGGTCTTATACTATCTTTATAGCCAAAATAGTGAAAAAAGATGCATGGAAAATTGGCTGGGAAACAGGCTTTGGGGGGGGGGGCTGGGGAGTAAGAAATCAATCTTTCTCATGGGCCAATACTGAGTTCAATATTATTTAATGTCTTTATTAACAACCTGAATGGTGAGATGGAGTGTAGTCTTAGCACATTGGAGGATGAAAGCAAACTTATCAGAATGGTCCATATACTGAAGAGCAGGACTGCTACTAAGAGAGACCCAACAGAAACTTCATGAAGTTCAACAAAAGCAAACGCAACATCCTACACATGAGGAGGAATAAAGCCATGCAACAATAAGCAGCTTTTCAGGCAAGAAAATGGTGGGATTGGTGGACCTAGCTGCATGCAAGTCAGCAGTGTGCCCCTGCAACAAAAAAGGCCAACTACATCCTGGCTGAGATACCTCTTCTTGAGGTAGACTACCTCTTCTTGGTTAGACTTTATAATTAGGTGTGACTAACTGTTAAAGAAATTATTTAGGTCACGTAAATCCTAATACTCAAAGCTCTCTGCTGTTGTTTGGCTATCTGACAATCTTCTTGAGGAACTTAAGTGACAATTAGTTTACACCTTTCTGGTACTAGCGTGATTAAGCTTGATTACAGCCTAGATACTGTCTCAATTTTTTTCATGTTTTACATGTCAGTAAAATATGAATGCCATTTCACAGGGAAAAAAAAAATATATATATATATTCCTATAGCTTCAGGGGTTTAATTTTATATAATGCTAAATAACTTCTGCAAACATAGGAGATTTTAAATTTTCTTGGAAAAAAAGGAGAGAGACCACAAAAGCCCTTTTAAAGACTAAGTGTAAAGCAATGTAAACATAAGGATTGTTACACCACTTTTGCAAAAAAGAACTCATTAAAAACCAATATGTTATTAGCTGATGAAATAATTATATCTGCTCCATTCATTTTAAAGTCTTTTTGTTGAATCATTAACACTATTGTATATAGCTGACTTTTTTGCTCTCCAGAATGTCAGGGAAGAGTCATGCCATGAAAATACAGCTTCATTTATTTCAGTAAATACATCCTGAATTCTGTATAAAATGTAAAATATGTAAGAATATTGTCATAATCTTTCAGTGAAGGAGAATATAATAACATCAGAGTAGGAGACAAATCTCCCTTTCAGTGTTGTTATATAGATCCTAAAGACAAACCCTACTGAGGTTTTGTATTTCAAAGCATTCACCTACTACCATTATTCTTAATTTCATAAATGACCCTTCTGTGCTATGGAATATTTGCCAGACGTAGTATATGCACACTTGTTGCAGCACTCCTTCATTCTAAACTCTTTACTCCAAGGGAGTTTAAACTCACAACATCTATCTGCCTGCAAAATTCTTTAAATACTAGATTATAGACTTTCTTTGCTTGTCACTGCTGTGCCATGTTCACATGCATGTGATCAGTGCTCTGCTAAGTGTACAGAAGTTTCTATTGCAAACAAGAGGAGAAGGATAAACAACTCAAGTGGGCCTATGAGAACCTCATGATGTTCAACAAGGCTAAGTGCAAGGTCATGCACCTGGGTTGAAGCAACCCCTGATATCAATACAGGCTGTGGGATGAAGAGGTTGAGAGCAGTCCTGCAGAAAAGTATCTGAGGGAACTGGTGTATTAAAAGCTGGACATGAGCAAACAACGTGTGCTTGCAGCCCAGAAGGCTAGCCGTATCCTGGGCTGAATCAAAAGAAGCGTGGCCAGCAGGTCGAGGGAGGTGATTCTGCTCCTCTACTCTGCTCTGGTGAGACCCCACCTGGAGTACTGCATCCAGCTCCAGAGCCCTCAACACAAGAAGGACATGGAACTTTTGGAGTAGATCCAGAGGAGGGTCACAAAGATGATCAGAGGGCTGGAGCACCTCTCCTACAACGACAGGCTGAGAGAGCTGGGGTTGTTCATCCTGGAGAAGAGAAGGTTGCTGGGAGACCTTATTGTAGCCTTTCAGTACTTAAAGGGGGACTACAGGAAGTATGGGGACAATCTCTCTAGCAAGGCCTGTTGTGACAGGACAATCAGTAATGGTTTTAAACTAAAGAAGGGTGGAAAATTTTTTACAATGAGGGTGGTGGAACACTGGAATAGGTTGCCGAGAGAGGTTGTGGAGGCCCCATCCCTAGAAACATTCAAGGTCAGGTTGGACGGGGCTCTGAGCAACCTGATCTATTTGGGGATGTCCCTGCTCACTGCAGGGGGTTGGACTAGATGACCTCTAAAGGTCTCTTCCCACTCAAACTATTCTATGATTCTATTCTATTATTTTAACTCTGTGCTGAACATTTCATAGCACATAAAGGCAGCAAAGTTCAGCACAATGACTATGAACAAGAAATGTTAATATTAAATTAATACTAAATATGAAATTAATTTCATCCCTTAAAAACATGTATGAACACAGAGAAGCATTGAAAATAAAATGAAGAACCTATTGACTGAGTTTTCTGGGGTTTGGAATGTGTGGTTTAATTGATGGTATACAACAGGTGATGTGAAACTGAAGAAACTAACTCTAAATTGTTAAAATCCTATTACAAATGAATATTTATCGCATTTGGCTCCATTTCTATCCATTCAGGGTATATAAGGAGTAAGGAAAAAAAAAAATCAGGCATCCAAAATGCATGTGGTTTATTGAAGTAATAAAGTCTAGCAACACTTAAAAGGTTGGCTTCTGAGGTACTGGCAGAATGAAATCCTGGAATGGTATGAATAGACGTACAAGTTGAGAGTGATTTTTTCTTTTTTAGGAGTGAAAGGTTATTGTTGTCTTTGCCATTCACAATTGCTAAAATAAATATACCAGTTATGACTACAGTGATTTTTATCTTGGCACAAAATTTTTGACACATTTATTTCATAGTACCTTGTTGGGAAAATGACCTGATTCTTCCCTTATGTGGATTATGACCCTTCAGCTTCCTTTTAGTCCTTCCTTTGGTCCACTAGAAATGTATCTAGTGTACGATTGATAAATACATTCTAACATTTTGTTCTAACTCTATAGAAGAGACTGACAGTAGAGCTGCTTTTTTGTGCAACTAAAAATATCCCCCAGCAGAATGGGAAAATTAGTTTTATATTTCCTCTTCTGTTACTGTCAGAGCACTCAGTAGCTATTTGTGTGGCTGTTTCAAGAAAGCTTTTTTTTAATAGATAGTTGAACATTTGTGCCAGTAAACTCAATTAATAATTTCAGAATTCTGAAGAATAAATTTGAGAATAAGTTCTGGAAAGTAAGTGTCTATAGAAAAAGAACTGTTTGTGACAAAAAAATAAGGGATTCCTAACTTTAGGTAGTGGTCTGGCCTAAAACATAGGCAAAATGTGAAATTACCCTTACTGCATTTGGGAGCAAGAAATCTCTTTGCAAGAATCTTTGACATATGCTAGCAGACCGTTAGATGATAATGTATATCCCTGAAAAATAAATCCAATATAGCTGAAGTACTCATATGAAAATAATAACATAACATGTAAATAATATAGCATAACAGAAGTATAACAAAGTCATCCTTAATAAAGAAGATCAATTCAGTTGCCTCTAAAAGCCATACCAGGGGATATAGATCAGCTTCATGTATGCACAAGTTCTGTTTTATAGTCAAAAAACTATACTCCTTCCAAGAATCATCCAGAAGGTACAGATCAGTGAATAGTCCTAGAACCGTTTTGTCTGCTTTTAGCAGATTCTTTGTACCTTTATAAACTCATAAACCGAAAAAACCGCAATGGCAGTATTTTTCCTTTTGACTGTATGTGTTGTCCATGGAAAGTGTTTGTTGTGTAATATGAAACAATTTCAGTTGAACAGGGATGATCTTATTCATATTAAGAAAAGTGAAGAAACTGATGTTTAATCCTTAATCTAACAAATATAATTTACACCCTTAGCCACTAGAAAGCTAAGGGATTTTTTTTCCACTAAAAAAAAATCTAAATCTTCCATTCATTTATTTGGATACTTAGGCACAATGTATCTTTAACACCCCTTTAAAATTATTCAGATTCATAGTACTTTTTACAAATAATTTGATTTTGATTAATACAATAAGACAATATAGGTAAAAACCCAAACAAACATATATTCAGATATAATTACAATATAGATGACATTGCAAGGTCCTTTCCAGCTATGATTCTATCTCACTGCCTGGGTTATAGGTTCAGCTAGGCTTATTCAGCATCAGTAATGAGACATTTTTCTTCATTAATACATTAAAAAATAGATAATTTAGTGTTTATTTTTAATTTTACTTTCTTTATATAAAATCAAGGAACAATATGAAATTCTAGGATGGTTTGGGAATATTGTGGTACATGTCATGTGTGAACATAGTTTTAATACATAAGAGATAAATATTATCTCACAGTAATTAAATCAAGAAAGCATTCATTTAAAGGTTAAAAAGAATATTTCTAGAATACCCCCAGCTAAGTCTTATACAAATAGACTAGTAAAAAAGAAAGTAAAAGGAAAAAAACACATTATTCAACTCCAGCAGACGAAGGAATAATAAAGACCACTTCCAGTGACTTAAGATAAAAACTAGAAATTGTCAAATTCCTCATAGAAAAATTATTGGCCATTCTTTTGCCAAACTGGAAGTAGTCAACAGTAGGAAGCATCATGTTTTAAGGATGATTTTACTTCTGTGACCTTAACTAAATACAATTTTACATTTAATCTTTTTTCCTTCATTTATGTGGATAAGGTGTAGACTAGATTTTCTATCAATTCCATTAGTAAAAGTGAGCAAGGTGTATGAATTTCTGCCCAGTTCTGAACCAGTCTTCACATTTTTTTGGTTGATTGCTTTGAGAAGTATATGCATCACAAAGAAATTTGTACTCCTCTCATGCTTGTTTTACTTTTACTTACCTCACTCCTTAGGACTAATTTGTGTACTGTTAGAGATTTGGACATGAAGGTCAATAAAACTATTCATAGAATATGTCAAAGAAATATAAACAAAATATGCATAAATATATGTTTGTCCTCACTTATTCTACTTTATCATTTTTTCCTTCCACTTTTCTGATAAAACATAAGTAATTTTCTTTAAAAAAATCCAAAGTACTATTGCTCATCATTTAGATAATTTTATTATTATATTTCTCTCTGATTTTATGCTATATTTCATGGGCTATTTTGGGTTTAAATTTTTGCAGTATCACCTAATATACAATAACTCTCTAACTGCTGAGATACTGTAATATTATCTAAAGCCTCAGAGAAACAGGGGAAAATAAAACAAGCTTCTGTAGGAATGAATAATTTTTTAAAAATCATTTTGTTTTATTCTGTAATGACTTGATAGGTTAATGAAGAAGACATTTAAATTGTAAAAATACTGATTATATGATCTTTTTCCTCTCTTTCATGATCAGAGAAGAAACAATGATCAGAGAAGAAACAACAGTATATTAGAAACTGTGAGAAAGTCTAATATCCTAAATCTTTGTCAGTAGAATGTAGAGAAGACCTGATCAGATTACATGATGCTGTTTAATTATCTTATGCACTTATTTAATTATCTAGTGCTTTTTTAAAATTTGGAAATAATTTATGAAGTGTCTTTGGTTTTTAGAGATTATGACAGACCAACCACTTCTAAGGTCAGAAGGGAATATTAAACCATTTATTGTGACTGCCTGTATAGCATAGGTCACAGAATTGCTCTAATATTTATCCCCACATTTTGTGGTTGAGCTTAAAATCCTTTTCAAAAATGCACCCAGTCTTGACTTCAATACAAGAAGAACTTCAAGATTACAATACAGGACTTCTCTTTGGTAAAAAATGCATTCATTACTTAAAATATTTTTTATGAAACTGCTCTACTGATCGTTTATTATCTCACATTTATTTTGAATGTTAGCCATTTTGGTGTCACTAATGTGGACAACTGTGCTACATGTGTTTGGTTTTGACTGATTAATTTAAATATTGTATAAGCAAGAAGTAACTTTTTTGGGGGAAAGATTATCTTGCTCGCAGGTTTGTCTTGGTTTGTTTGTTGTTAAAATATTATCACTCCTAAACTCTAAGTAATTAATGTGCTTTGTTTTCTCATTGTATAGGTTTATACCCATTTGATCCCAGCACAGATTCCAACACTGTGTTTGAAACTGAAGATGAGTTTGGAGGAAAAGGTGATGTGCAACTTCCCTCCCCAGGTGTGCCCTGGTTATCTGAGACTCCAGCTGCTGCTGGAATCAGCTGATAGCCTGGAGCAACCACCCAGAACCTGAAGTTTACTTAAAAAAGGGACTTTTACATACGGACACGAAGCAAGTGAAGGTACTTCAGGGAAGCTGAGAACTTATTTTCTAAATAGATATAATCATAGTCAGGACTTGGTTTTGTCACTCTCCTGTGGGTTTCAAGGGACTGCTAGGCTTGTGATAAGAACAAAGAGAGAACAAGGGAGTCTTTGATAGAGTGAAGGAAAAATGTCTGCTCCCTACCATCAAATAAACTGGGCAAAAAAATGATCCTTGTTCTGCACTGAACACAGTGAGAAGGGCCTAGTCCTGTGAGGGAGCTGCAAGGGCAGGCTGCTCTATGAGGTAAGGCGAGCTGGGAGCCAAAGGTGAAAAGACATGGGCACAGCAGTGGCCTCACTGATAAGGAGTCAAGAAGGTAAGTCAGAATCCAGGTCAGGATCAGGTCCAGAGGCAGAGTTCAGGATCAGGCACAGACCAGTGTTCACCTGGTAAACTGGGAAGCTATGTCAGAAGGTCAGCATCAGTGTCAGGGTTGAGAGGGTACCAGACGAAGCATTGACATACCTGTTGCACACCTGCAATGTAGCACGAGTGAGGTCAAATAGGAGAGCCTTAGCTCTCCTGTTCAGGGAGAGGCAGGCCCTCATTTCTAGATTTATTTGGTTTTGTGGTGTTTTGTTTTGCTTTTTTTTTTTTTTTTTTCCACAACAGTTATTATCCACAAAGAAACTGACCTTGGGCTCAGCCAGCCAAATGACTAGGAAGAGGGAGTGCACTCAGAACACTGGCAAATGTTCTTAAATTCTGGTCAAATCAAGACTCAGAATTTTAATTTCACCAAGGTCTCAGCAGCAATGCAGATTACTGAGCTCCAAACCTGCTTCAGTTTCTGGCATTTTAACTCAGTGAGTTAAACTACTATTTTCAAAGTTCTTCCAGCATCTGAAGTTAGGTAGTGGTGCGCAAGTGTTATTAATGGATTATATTGTTGTTTAATAATTTCTTTTTCCTTTCAGCTAGAAGATAATCTAGCTATGGAAAGCCAAGATGTGGAGATCAAGTATGTAGCCAGCTGTTGTGGTTTAGCCCCAGTCAGCAGCTAAGCACCACACAGCTGCTCACTCACTCCCCCCACCCCTGTGGGATGGGGGAGAGAATCAGAGGAGCAAAAGCAAGAAAACCCGTGGATTGAGATAAGATCAATTTAATAATTAAAATAAAATATTAAGAATAGTAATGGTAATGATAATAATAATGATAATATAATAAAAAGAAATAAAGAGAGAGAGAAAAGAAACCCAGGGAAAAGAGGGAAAAGGGAAAAAAAACCACAAGTGCTTCAACTGCTCACCACCCGCTGACCGACGCTGCCAGTCCCCAAGCCACAATCACTGCTTCCCCCGGCCAACTCCCCCCCGTTAATATACTGGGCATGACATCACATGATATGGAATAACCTTTGGCCAATTCAGATCAGCTCTCTTGGTTGTATCCCCTCCCCTCCCGGCTTCTTGTGCACCTGGCAGAGCATGGGAAGCTGGAAAAAGTCCTTGACTAGTGTAAGCAATACCTAGCAACAACTAAAAACATCTGTGTATTATCACATTATTTTCATACTAAGTCTAAAACACAGCACTATACCAGCTACAGTGAAGAAAATTAACTATCCCAGCTAAAACCATGACACCAGTACAGGTTGGTCATGTAATAGGACTGTTGATATAAGTAACTTGAAAAATCATGATCCAAACTGAAAAAATAAGCAAGCAGAGGAATAGCTTTATCAAGACTTTCCATCCCGCCATCCTTTTTCCTAAGACTATGCAGAATGTGTGAATATATAGGTGATAAATGTGAAAGTGATACAGGAATCATATGGGACCAGTATGTTTAGTATTTCAGGTAGTAATCTTTTTCAGATATAGAGAAGATTGACATTCTTTACACTGGACATTTGAAACAAATTATGCACTGTAGACCACAGTCTTCCGTTGAATCAAATCTGAATGTAGGTGCTTAATTTTAAGCACTTTGATTGCTTTGCTCTTAGTGATTTATTCAATTTCAGAAAAGAATACTGTGACAAAAAGAATAAAACAATATGCCCTATTTTAATCTTAACTAGTTAAGTTATTGTTACTGGTTTTGTTCTTACAAGGAACCTAAGTACAGCTGATCATTCTCAGTCCTTTATAATAAAACCACATCAATGGTTCAATAACCTTCCTAAAATTGTTAATTCTGTTATACTATTTGCAAATACTAAATGAACAGTAGTTTGACATCTGTTTAATAACTAAGATACTTGGGGAAAAAAGCATGCAAGCTATGTCTCCTTCATATTCCCTGTTATCCTTAGAAAATATTATTTCTGCAGGTGGGAAAAACATATATTTTTATTGTATTGTCTTATACTGTCTTCCACAAGGCCAGGGGAATTCTGTGAAAGTTATCAGAATAAAATGATTTTCATTTCTAGTATCTGGATAGATCCTGTGCTTGACCATAATGCAAAAGTCATTCATCACTGTCTTCTATATATATTTTCCTCCTCATTCTAACTTACAGTAGGAAAGCAAATTAATGTACTGCTCCTGAATATCTCTAAAACAATGGTTGATTCATCAACAATTGGTACCATGGATTTAAGCTTCAAAAGCCATAACCTAATTCTCCTTCCCTTTCAATTTTTTAACATAAAGAACTGCAAATATTTACAAAAATGTATGGAGCTAAGTGGTTTTACTGTTCAGTTACACAATTAATAATCTTTTTACTTTTTGGTTCATGAAAGTTCATGCAAATTCAATATGCTTTGAATCTAAAGTTAGACCAATCATTTAAACCAACAGCGAAAATGAAATGAAACTTTTGATATCTGCATGTTTTCTGCTTGAAAAAAACCAAGACTATTGTTTATGTTAATGCAA
Organism: Sula dactylatra; assembly: GCA_013389905.1. Taxonomy (NCBI): domain Eukaryota; kingdom Metazoa; phylum Chordata; class Aves; order Suliformes; family Sulidae; genus Sula; species Sula dactylatra. The sequence goes on from WEKW01020402.1 coordinate 25,237, forward strand.
AGTCCTTAAAATTGGTCCAAGTACGCCTGTTATGGAGAAAAGTTGAGATATTTGTATACCCTAGCGCCCCTTGTTCCATTTCAGAATGAAACAGTTGTATAATTTCAGCAATAAAAAATATTGAACCTACCATCTTTTCTCCATCAGAACATAACCCTGGAACCACCACTCCTTAGTTTTCAATGAAAGCCTGTTCATGAAGTTTGCTAAAATAGTGTTTTGACTGATTTTAATAAAATATGAGCTGTAATTTAGAACCAGAGCAAGCTTACTGCCCATCCCCACATGAAAGAGATTATAAAATTATTGGTGCTTTATATTCATACAGCCTTAGACTTCTTTAGTTTGCTCCTGGTCTTCAGGTTCGTAAATAGATTAGAGTTTGTTTAGGCAGTATTTTTCTTACATTTTGTGAGATAATCTAAGATCAGTAGGGATACCTAGATAAGCACAGATAATTGTTCTGGGGCAGACATTCTCTGAAGCAAGCCTTGTAATGTTTAATTTCCTTGGCCTGTAGGCAAGTAGGAACTGAGTCTTGGTTCCTGTTTCACAAGTCACCAAATAAATTTTTCATGAGTTTTTACCAGTATAACACTGCAATTACCCAGGCTTCAGTTAGTGTCGCCATTGCAGTATGGATTTTGGAAAAATAGGAGTATATAACTTTTTCCTATGTTGTATTAGCACATGGTCTCTTTTCACAGTTATAGTGCCTAGGAAAATATTCTCTGTTAATCATAACAGTTGATTGGTACTGATATGAGCTGACCAACACGTTCTGAACCAAATAAAGAGAAGAATACTTTCACTTACTGCTTGGAACTATTGTTACCAGTGGTGGATAACACTTCATAAAAAAATAGCTGCTTATGTGTGTAATGATAACTGAGTGCAGCTATTTTTAAATTACTTGTCTTTTGTCTGCCACAGTTAAAAACAGAAAAAATAGGTTTATCTTATTTTTTCAGGTAGGTCTATGTGCCCTTTTTTGCAATACATCCTTTTCAGCATGCACCAAACACACTGCATAATTGGCATACATTTCCCTCAGTAGACATCACAGTGAGGAGAAACTATGGTAGGCATGCAGAATTTGAATAAGTCATGAAATACTGCTCTTTTAAATGAATGGTATAAAATAAACAGTAAAATATGTTAAAATTCTCAGGTTATACATTCCAGTCTATTAAGAGTAAGAGCAATGCAAGCATATATCTTGGGTACTCTTTACTATGTCAATAGAGCACAATGAATTAATACCAGTACAGAAAACATTTTAATATAGGTTACAAAAAAACAAGGCAGAGGTTGTTACAAAGAGAAAAGAATGCAATCGATTCTGTATATTTCACTTGAAAGATACATTTGAAAAATTTACTTCTCAGAATTACGTTCTTCCACAGCTGCCTCTGTTTGATGAAGTGGTTATTCTAACTTATTTATTATTTAACTTATTCTGAAGATTTTTCTATCAAAGATTCTTCTATTTCCTTTGCCATTTTCCAGACTATCAGTCTCAAACTATGGTTCAAGATTATTAAAGTTCATTTGGCTGTTTCTATCATACAGAAAACTGCTGTGGCATGGAACAGTGGGCACACATACTGCTCACAGGTAAAATATATTTGTTCTAATATTTTTTAGAAAAAAAATATACCATATCTAAAAGAATAAATTGTTTAATGTTAGAAGGACAAATTCATTTTAGAGTGTAAAGCTGTGTCTGAACTAAAGTCTTCAGCCATATGATACAATTGTGCATTAAATTCAATTTAAAGATACGTAATGGTTAATTTAGGCATCATTGTGTAGAACTGTTGAGTGTTTTTTCAAATGTTAGTAACATTTTATTATTCAAAAAAATCAATGTATTTTGAATAAGAAGGTGGAAGTATGCTTGCAGTGTGAGATTTTACATTTCTCTAATTCTAAAGGAGCAATTTTTCAATTCTTCTTGTAATTTTATCTGGATCTCAGAACAAACAAAAATTAGTTTTACTTCTCCCTTTCCTATTTTCAATTCCTTATTCAGGTGGCAGAGACACACGAACTACCTAAAAGATGCTTTGCTGTTAACTTTACTTAATATGCCAAATCCGTTTAATTACAGTTTCTATAAATAATCTATGCAAAATACTTCCCTGAACAGAATGCACTTTTCCTTCTGTATGTGACACATTTTAATACTTAAAAGCATTAGAACAGATGTTAGGTGCCTCTTAAACTTGTTTTCAGTTTTCTTTTATTTATATGTTAATGAGAATTTAATTACTTCATGAATACTTAAACAACCTGAGGGTGCCTGATATCATTAGCTTGAACATGACAAGCACCTCAAGTGACCACATGGGAAGACTAAAATTGCTTTTAGTTCACTTGAAGACAGAAAGATGAATTTGTTTCACCCCCTGCTATGTTCTACCTGACACACGAAGCTGAATAAGCTATGGGCACTGATTCAGTCTCACTTCAGCATTTCCAAAAGTATCTGAGGAAGGAATGTACACCAAAGTGCATAAATGATTCCTTTTTCAATTTGCTTCACTGTCCTTTAATAAACAATCTGGGAATGTTTTGTTGCTGTGTCTTATTTCTTCTTAATAGTTTTTTAAGGCAAAATTGCTTTCTGTCATGTAAATTTCCTTGTTCAAAGCTTGTAAAATTATGCATGACTTAGACATGCCCTACAGTGATCAAATTATCCAAGATGAAAAATTGTACAGAAAATGCTTAACTATGTCTATCAGGAAACTTGTTGTTTTTGTGGGTGTTGCAAAGTAAAAGATGGGGGCTGACTCTGACCTACAGAAATAATCAAGAAAAAGAACTAAGAAACTGATGTCCATGGAATAGGATTATTAACAGTAACTCTATTTTATGCATGCTATATTTGTAGTTAAACAGTGAATTTGCTATTGGATAATGTATATGAAGAAAACAATGTTTCTGAAGTGTGTAGGATACTGTTCTTACCTTATTCATATGGTCCTCTTTCTCATGACACACACAAGAAGAGAGAATAGTAATAATGTGTGCACTAAAAGGAATAATGATAATAACAAAAAAATCCCCTTTCCTTTCAGGGAGTGGGGGAGATATTTGCCCGGTCTGTGTAATCATTTTTGGAAGGAGTTGATTTAATTTTGATTTAGATCCTGCAGATACTCCCTTTTCAATAAATTCTAGTTCTATAAATGTTCCAGAGAAGAGCATGTCTTAATGCAGACACTTTTAAAATACATGATATGATACAGTTTAACATCTCACAAGAAGAAACTTGTTCATTTATTCTTTACAGTGCCATATATCCATTTGTATTCAGTGTTAATGAAGTCAAAACTGTAGCTCAGCTAAGCATGAAACAAAGTTGTGAATAAAAATAATATTCAAGTTCCTACACTGAAAGCTTTGTTTAATATATTATTTCTCATGTCTGGGCAGGAAATGGGGAGTAACAGAACAGCTTAGCAAAAAAGGTCAACCAACAGTGAGGTGAAAGGGTGGACCACAAACATACTCTACAAAGAATCATGGTTTTATAAATAAAAGAATGCAAGTATTTTCCAAAAGTTAAACTCTTGCCCTGAGGAGGTTATATCTGACAGGGTAACATTCAAGCAGCAGATTTCTCTCTGACTTTTCTAACTTTGTAAGAATAATATTATCTTTTAATTCCAGTGCCTGAAAAAATTTGTAGTGTATTAGACACAGAGGTGATTTCTTTGATCATCAGACATGTCCAAGATAAAGCTGTTTAGCTTTTGTTTCCATTTTCTATTTTTTCATGATGTTGGATATCTGTTGCATAGGCATTGCAATCACTTGTCCACGTACCACAGAAACCTTTTGTTGGTTAGTCCATTAGATGAAAATCTGTCCATTTTCTGTGTCTGAAGGTGTTTATGGGTGTGCTTATGTATGCTTATGGGTGCTAATGGAGAAACAGTTACCAAAAAAGAGCAGGCTGAAGAGCAAAAAATGTGCTGACGGATAATGTGTGTAAGTCTCCTAGGAACTGATTAGCTCCAGAAACTGGCAGTCCCTTTAAAACTGCAAGAACTGACAAAGTCAGGATGCCAATAAACAGCTGAGTGTGTCCCAGGCCACTAGCATACATTCACCTCAACAAAACATTCTGTAGCTCTGACCACATCCAAGAGGCAGTGGCTGCTATATGTAGACAGAGACTATAAGTTCCTACAGACATGTCTGATAAAACATAGGACCCATAGAGGGACTTTCCAACCACTTCTCAAGAAAACAGTGGCACATCAGTATGATCCTCGGCACTTGAGTAAACTGCTGCTATTGGCCTCTCAGCTGATGCTCCAGACGCATTACTATGAGAGAGTGTTTGTGTGAACTGTGTGAAGGAGTAGTGGGATGTAGTTAATAGTTATTGCTATAAATAATGGCAGCTTCATAAACTTAATAACAGCTTAATTAATAAAAAATGTTCTAATAACGCAGGTTGTGATCTGTGTCTTCACTGTGCAACCTTCAAACTCGCAAATCTTTTTGTGCCAGACTGTCAGGGAACAGCAGCAGTGGGCTGCTCCAGAAGGGATGGAGAGCCAGGAACCAAGGGTGACAGGCAGGGCACTGCCCTCAGCAACAGGGACACAGATCCACAGCATCTGAACAAGAAGAGCAGAGCAGGTCTGGTGCTTGTAACCAGGGTCAGCCAACAACTGACAACAGGTTGTAAGGCCAAACTCTATCAGCTCCAAGGTATGTGTAAGTATCCCTGTAAGGATCTAAGTCAGTGAGATACAAGGCCAAGCACTGGTATGGTTGCAATATAGCTCTGGTAAGGACCAAAAGTCAGGGACTAATCTTAAAAAAATCTTCCAAAAAAAGAGGGATCCAATGATGAGACTTCTCACATCTCTTTCTCACACAGCTCTTTTCATGTCTGACCGGGACTGCACAGCTACATGATATGAGCTGGCCTTGAATAAAGGCCGCTAAGCTCCAGCAAAGGTCCTGGCAAGTTCTTGGTTGTTTTCCAGAATTATGTTTTCTCAGAATGGTTGTGATGACACTGCTTAATAGTAATAATAAAAAAGCACATGTACATGAAGCCTAGGGCTGGCTTCTCTCCACTCTGTTCAAATACAGGCTTCCCTGAAGAAGATTGTCTGTGATCATACCATGTGCCCATTGGTCCTGTGTTTTCTTCTGTGATAGGAGATAGAATTGTAAGACACTTTTTTTTATTATGGGAGTGGGCTGGAGTGAGCAGGATGTGTGTGTGAGAAGGTGTGGAGTACCGTGGTCTCACCTATTTAGCTTTCAAGTTAACTTCTGGATCCCGTTTTTCTGATCAAACACATTTCATAAATACTAGTTCAAGGCTGCTCCTTGTAGTGAACTGACTAGTTTTCTCCTGCAATAAAATGTTGCTATGCTTCTGGGAACAGTTTACTTCAAGTATACAGCATAGACAGGGCTGTATAAGGACCAGTTCCTTCCACCCTACATAGTCATACAGCACTGCCCTGGCTCTGTCAAATACACATGCAGGAACAACAGCAACAGCCTTACATAAAATAAGGATTTAATTTTTAGGGTACCAGAGAACTCACTTTAATTCCTGTGCATAGGGATATGGTCATTCCTAAGCAGCATGGAGATTAGCACCTCTGCACCAACTGGCCTGGGAAAAAGGGATCATTCTCAGAAGCATAAATGTAGCCAGTGTTACTCAAATTTTGGATCAAGTGTTTGTTTTGCCAGGGCAGAAGAGCTGTTAAATGTAAGGTATCTTTCAGAAGCAGGATAGAAATTTGGTCCTATTAACTAAACAACTTTTCATCTTTCAATGAAAATTTAGAATAGCCAGGCCAAGGAGAAAATTTCTGCGAATATAAATATTATTTTACTATATTTACAGAATGACAGAGATTTTTTTCATCAAACCAGAAACAACATGTTTTTATAAATCTCTCACAACCTCTACTTACTGTACAACATGCAGTGCTTCAAAAGGCATTGTTATTTATATTCCCACTCAGGCTGGATATTTGGAAGAGATTTGAAACTTCAAAGACTTGTCCTTTTAAAGTGTAAAAATATAACACTACAGGAAAAATTATGTTGGTGGAATTTGTTTGATCAAAAGTAGTGCTAATCAACCAGAATCCCATAACACTCAATGAGGAGAAATAAGCACTTGAGGGACAATATAGCTGCCAAAATAGAGGTTACTAGAGTAATTTAGAGATGCCAGCATTTCCCACCTATCCTCAGACTTTACTTCTGAAACACATGGGTCTCTCATATGTTCCATATGCTATTTTAATAAAATGGAACCCTACCTTGTTATCACTGATACCATAGGATATTTCAAAAGGCACTAAACACCTATGTTTGGGCAATGAGAAAAGATCAAGGTGCCTATAAAATGTCTATACTTAGACAACTGAATCATATGATTGCACTGATATCATTTCCCACTCAGTGACATGGCCAGACAACTGAGGGAACAGTTTCAGTTCACTCACTAGTCAGGCCTTTGAAGAGGCAGACAAGAGAACCCTTGCAGAAACAGTGTCTTTATTATCAACAAGGGCAGGGTACATTAGATCACCCCAGGTTTACTAGGAAGAAGCAAAGCTGTGGCTGAGTGACATTTGACCAGACTTGTGTGCTGCCATAAGGGAGTCCCTGGTACTGATCTTTGGTGAGGTCAGGATGGAACTTTCTTTTATAATCTTTTCTTCTCTCATCTCCCCTACCTGACATTAGTCACTCTTTATAAAAACTCCTATGTGCTATGCAGACCTGATTTAACTTTCCATTCCCCCTTGCTTCTTGTGGTCTTCAGAACTGCTTGTTTCCCTTGTTTCTGAACTAGGTTAGCAGTCTAAATAAATTAAGTGGTTGTTTAAAATGACCATATTCACTATTTACATATTTGTTTTGGAGGTTAGTTTAGCTGGGAGTAGGGACTGTGCAGGGGTAACCAGGACAAGACCAAAAAAAATAAAGAAATCTTCTGTCCAGACATCTGTATCAGAGCCGCTCAATTGCAGAGGATCCATTTGTATTTAGTAAAGTGAAATGGACACTGCCAGAGGAGGATTATTCTTATCCTAATATACGCATTTAAAATAGTTTAGAAGAATCACACCAAAAAAGTGACCTTTTTGATGATAAGGGAGTGTAGGAAATCTAGCTCAAACCCATATGTCTATAGTGTAGACATATAAAGTTAGATGATATATATCTTAATCTCTAAAGCTAGAAGTATTAGTTACTACAAAGGGCAAGACTGCTCAGAATCATATCCTTTGCAGTTTGAAAAGCAAAAAAGACCTATAACTCCTCTGTGTTTTTAAAATTCCATGCATTTTTAAAATATCAAATGTTATCTTTGCTACCAAGGAGTAACTTTGAACAGTTGCTGCTTTTCACTCCAGAAGAGCTCAACTATATGAAGGGGAATATCCAAAGCTGTCTGAGGGAGTTTTTTTGTCCCAAAACTGATAACACTGCAGGGAAATTTACCATAATGAAGTTTTCTTAAGATGACCATCAGCTGCATTAAGCACTGACCAGTTTACCAGGACACTTATGAGAAAAAAGGGAGTCAGCTTGAAAGGAAGTATGAAAGAAACATGACAATTTTTGTTGTGGGGACAGCCTTTGGAGTGAGAAGAGGTGCCTGAGCAGCAAAGATGGTTTGACACTGCCAGAAGCCACCTTGTGGCACTTCAGCCCCTGGCCAGGTTGGGCACAGCAGCCTCCCTGTAAGCTGCCATGAGTGGCTGCACTCCAGCTAGTGGGGTGACACATTGGGACCCACACCTCAGGTGTGTGTGTGTGGCATCATCACTTCTATCCTAATTTCTTTCAAGCCAAGTGAATTGAGCAGTTCTTTTCCTTGCAACATATGAGCTAAATTATTAATGGTTATTTTAATTAATAATGCAGACCTCTGATATCCACAACAAAAGTAAAACTATTTCAGCCGAGAATCTGACAGACAGAATATTTCTCCATTTGAAAACAGAAGCAAGTAGAAACTAAGAAATTAAACAATGTATGAAATTTTATAAAAGATATGTGTATCTATAAAATGGTAATTCTTTAAGTTACATGTTCTATGCAGTTAAATGCAAAGAGAAAGTAAATTAAAAAGCTGTTTAATTAAAAAACCTAACTATCCAGACGTTTAGCTATTTGCAGCTACATTTGACAACACTTTTCTCATGTCATTAACAACTTATTCACAGTTATCTATTTTTATAACAATATCTGTACCAGGGTTGGGAAGGATGCTAAACAGGCAACTCACAAGCACATTTGGGAATCAGACCATCTCAAAGGTTGTTCTCAACAAATAGTTTTCATACTGCCACCTTGTTCTGAAGACAAAAATAATTTACTGGCATAAGCATTGACTGTGTTGTGCCAGCTAGCCTCACGTCCTTAGAACCTGCCCTATGGATACTTTGTTAGTATGGATCAGAACCTCACAGCAGAAGATATGACGGAGCTTTCAGGATACCATATAATTAGAATAGAATAGAATAGAATAGAATAGAATAGAATAGAATAGAATAGAATAGAATAGAATAGAATAGTTCACCTGGAAGGGACCTAGAATGATCATTAGTCCAACTGCCTGGCCTGGCCACTTCAGGGTTGACCAAAAGCTAAAGCATGTTATTAAGGGAATTGTCCAAATACCTTAAACACTTACAGTTTAGGGGCATCAATCACCTCTCTAGGAAGCCTGTTCCAGTGTTTGACCACTCTCTTGGTAAATCAGTGTTTCCTAATGTCAAGAATGAACCTCCTCTGATGCAGCTTTGAGCCATTCTCATGCATCCTATCAATGGATAGCAAGGAGAACAGATCAACACATGTCTCCACTTCCCCTTCTCAGGAAGTTGTAAAAAGCCATGGTGTCACCTCGGCCTCCTTTTCTCTGAACAAGACAAGCCCAAAATCCTTAGTTGCTCCTTATAGGACATGCTTTCCAGCTGTTTCACCAGCTTTGTTGCCCTCCTCTGGACTCATTCAAGGACCTTTGCATGCTTCTTAAATTGTGGACCCCACAACTGCACACAGTATTCCAAGTGAGGCTGCACCAATGTTGAATACAGCAGGATAATCACCACTTTGGGCCAGTTGGTTATGCTGCGTTTGATGCACCCCAGGATGCGGTTTGCCCTCTTGGCTGGCAGGCCCCACTGCTGACTCATATTGAGCCTGCTGTCATCAACACCCCCAGATCCCTTTCTGCAGGGCTGTTCTTCAGCCACTCCTCTCCCAAATTGCACTTGTGTGTGGCATTACTACATCCCAGGTACAGAATCTGGCATTTATTCTTATTAAATTTCATGCCATTGGTGATTGCCCAATGTTCCAATCTATCCAGATCACTCTGCAAGGCCTCTTGTTCCTTAAGAAAGTCAACAGCACCTCTAAGTTTAGTATCATCAGCAAACTTGCTAATGCTGCATTCAACTCATGCATCCAGATTATTGATAAAAATGTTGAACAGAACTGGTCCTAAGACTGAGCCCTGAGGAATATTGCTGGTGACTGTTCTCCAGCCAGATGTAGCCCCATTCACTACAACACTTTGAGCCCTACCATTCACACAGTTCTTCACCCAGCACACTGTGAACCCACTCATCCCACAGCTGGACAACTCGTCCAGAAGGCTACTGTGAGGAACAGTATCAAAAACCTTACAAAAATCCAGAACAACTACATCCACTGCCTTCCCATCACCCACAAGGTAGGCAACCGTATCACAGAAGGATAATAAATTAGTTAGCCAGGACTTTTCCTTTGTGAACCCATGTTGGCTGTGCCTGATGACTGCATTGTCCTTGAAATGCCTTTCAATAGCACCCAGGATGATCTTCTCCATAACTTTTACAGAAACTAATGTCAGACTAGGATGCCTGTCATTTTCTGGGTCTTCCCTCATGCCCTTCTGATAAACTGGAATAAGGTTGGCTAGCTTCCACTCAGCAGGGACCTCCCCAGGCTCCCAAGACCTTTGATAGATGATTGAGAGGGGTCCCGCTGTAACATCCGCTAACTCATTCAGGACTCTGGGATGAATCCCACCCCATGGACTTGTGAACATTCAGCTGATACAACTGCTCCCTTACAATTTCAGTGACCACAAATGGAAAGTCACTGCTCTTAGCAGTGACCAGTAGCCATAGTCTTTTTCCCCTTGAGCTTCACAAGGAGCTCCCTGTTCAGCCAAGCTGGCCTTCTGACTATCTAGCTTGACTTTTTACACAGTGGAATTGCCTGCACCTGTGTTTCTAAAAGGTGCTTCTTAAAAACTGACTAACACTTGTGGACTTCTAAGCCCACAAAAGCAGATTTCCAGGGGACACTGCTAAGTAACTCCCTGAATAGCTTAAAATTTGCTCTCTTGAAATCCAGGGTAACAGCTCTGCTGTCCTTTTTTCTCATTACACTGAAAATTTTAAACTCAACCATTTCACGATCACTGTGACCAAGACATCCACCTACCAGCACATCTCCCACAAGTCCTCTATTCACAATCAACAAATCTAGAAGGGCGCCTTTCCTAGTTGGCTCACGGAGTCCTTGTGACGAGAAATTTTCTTCAACACACCTCAGGAATTTCCAAGACCTGCTTGTCACAGCAGTATGATGTTCCTAACTGATATTTGGGAAGTTGAATTCTCCTATTAAGGACTACCAGTCCAAATATTTCTCCTAATTTCCTATAGAATAACTCATCTGTGCCTACATTCTGGCTGAGTGATCAATAGTAGACACACACAGCAACATCTGCTTTGTTTTCCATGCTCCTAATCCTCACGCAGAGCCTCTCAACCACATCATCACTAACGGTAAGGGCTGTACAGTCAAACCTCTCCCTCACATATAGTGCAACACCTCCACTTCGCCTGCCCTGCCTACCCTTCCTGAACAGCCTGTATGTAGCCCTTCATCCCAGCACTCCAAATGTGGCATTCATTCCACCAGCTCTCACTAATACCAATGATACCATAGCTCTGGGAACTGAACAGTGTTTCCATCTCATCCTGTTTCTCATACTGTGTGCATTGGTATACAAGCATTTCAGATATGCTCCTGAGCCCCCCGTGCTCCCTGAAGCAGTGTAAATGCTCCCTCAGCATTGCCACCTACTGGCAGTGCCATGCCAACCTTTAGCTTACCTTCAGCTCTCCTGATGGTATCCTCTTCCCTCATCATTCCTCCTCTAAAGCCTTCTCAATCAGTCCTGCCAGGTTACAAGGAAAGAAGCATTTTCCCTGGCAGGACAGGTAGATCCTGCCAGGTCCTGGCATACCTCGTGTCTTGACTCTTCCATGATTATAAAACCATAAATTCTGGTGGAGGTACCAGTCTTGGAGCCAGGCATTGATGTCCTGGGCCTGCCTGTTTTTTCCAAAGTCTCCCCCCATTACTGGGAGGATTGAAGAATACACTACACGTGCTCCTGAATCCTTTTGCATTCTTCCCAGGGCCCTGAAATCTCTTTTGACTGATCTTGGACTTCTTGTTGCAACACTGTTGGTGCCTATGTGAAAGAGTAGTAGTGGGTAACAATCTGAAGGCTGTACTGAACTGGTCAGTTTTCTGGTGACTTCCCTGATCCAGATAAAGTGCTCTGGTTCCTTGTTAGTTAACTTACAATGCGGGTGAAGTAACAGCAGTAGTTCATACACTATGTTTTAAGTATGCTAACTTGACATGGTATTTTATACATATAATCACACTATTAATATTTCTTAGTGATATTTCTTTGCTCGGGGCTATGACACTTTATACTCGATGAAGTTCCAAAATGATATGCTAATGTCTTTGAACTCAGCTGAAAACCAATTGATTTTACGAGGTTCAGGATGACACGTGAAGTCAGTTAATGTCTTGCACAAATCCAAATTACCATAATTTCAAACAATTTAGCACTCTGTTTTAAAATTTATGTATCTAATCTAGTGTTCCAAAATACTACCTTCTGTTGCAACACGGGTCTTGTCCCTGCATGTTTGATGTAAGAATAGAGAACTTTATAGTAACATTTATGTTACTTAAGGCTGCAGCTGGGGGAGGAATTAAATTCATAACATAACATTTAAGATGAATTATAATGCCTAACTGAAAAATTTAAGGTTTTTGTTTGTTTTCTGCCAAAATTAAAATGATCAAGAAGTCATAGAAGTCTGAAATTCTTTCCTATAAATTGATGGACACTAAGACAGAAAAACATCACTTTGTCTACTTTATTCAGTCTCCATGACTTTATTCATGTATAAATGAATATACATGTATTCATGTATATTGATATACAGCTCTATCTGGAAGAAAAAAGTAGGATCTGAAATTTGACAAACCTAATGCTATTTTTCATATGTATTTATGTTCAAAGTTATTTAACTGGTGGGAAGATTCCTTCAACGTTTTCCTTATTTTATCTATTTACTGACAATTTCTCTTCTAGTATTTATTTCAGTAACATTATTGATTTCATATCACAGTTGACAAATACATTCTTCCACCTTTTTTAAGAAACAAAATAACAGAACAGCCATGTCAGGAGCTCCTGAAGCAAGTAACTATACTTTATCTATGGTGATTGAGTGTACTCTGTTCCGTTTTCAAAATAAAAACTTGGCTTCTGCTTGTGTGGAGTTCATGATGATTTTATGAATTATAACTGTTCTAAAAGTGGTACATGTGCACCATTTGAAATATTAACAGAATGTAGCTGACCAAGAACACTAACCAATTTCTTCATCGTAACTGTAATACCTTTTGCATGAAGCTATTATAATTAAAAACTATTATAGCTACACTAGACTTTACGTACTGATGATTTTATTTCCGTAGTATTGTGACAAGATATTGCCTTTCATTTGAAATAACTCTTGAGAGGCTTATGTTTTAATGCACAGTGAATATAAGTGAAGTTCCATGATTCCCTGACATAAAAAATAATATTTATTTAAAAATAATCTGACTTTAATTGGAAAGAAATAAAATAATACATTTATAAATTTATTTAGAATTATTAGTTTGTAAATAGCATATGATCTCCAGCCTGACTAGCTGATCTTATAATTTCTGAGAGCATAAAACTCAAAGAAATGAAAAAGAAACACAAGCATATATACCTTCAAAGAATTAAGTCAACAGCAACAAACCATCAGCTGAGAAGATTACTCTTCTCAGGTTCATATTTAACACCAAAGGAGGATACTAACTCACTGTGATATCTCAGGCCTACAAGAGAGTTACCATAATTTCTGCTGTTTCACAGGAAATCTTCACACATCAGAAAATAATTCCTAATAGAGAACTTGATAAATCACAATGTTTAACTGTGTCTTATCTATTTATCCTAATATTATGTTAATGGGAAACCCAAAATAATTTATACAGTTTAAATGTAATGAAAGTTCAAAAATCAGGCATTTCCTCTTGTTTAGCTAGATGATAATAATCTAAAGAATAGAAGGGGGCAAAGCATTTTCCATTAAGTTTAAGAGTTTTTCTATACATGTGCGCAAAACATAATTAGGTGGGTACAAAACTAATTCATTTAAAATGTTCAAATATCAGGAAAACCAGGCTATTTATTTTCATTTTCTTTCACACAATTAGTAGAGGATATTGCTTGCTTGTATATGCACAAGTTGCTTGCAAAGGCAGAATTATTTACAATTCAGTTAAATAGTGGATTTTTTTTCCTCCTTTGCTGTGAAATATGCATATTTATGTTATCTTCACTGTCTTTCTAAATCATAGGAAAGACAATTTTGTCTGTCAAAGATATCATTTACTTATGTCTTAGGAAAAAAACAAATAAAAATCTATGCTGAATTTAGCTAGAGTGATTTGTTGGGGGTTTTTGTTGTTGTTTTTTTAAATCTCATATTTAATCAGTTTTCCTGTTTAATATTTGAAGTGGTCTATAGAGTCTGAAATGAAAGGTAATGAGCATTAGTGGCTAAATTCTGAATTCAGGATAGACTGCATGCAGTAATAACTGCTTGCCTCCAAGCATTGCTATCTGATACAGCTTTGTGGACTGATTCCTCCAGTGATTCAATGATTTTATTTTTGTGCTACAATGCTTTGTTATTTGTACTAATCATATATTAACATATACATTTTTTCATTACATAATTTTTATACCACTCAACTCTGGAATTTCACTACCGACCTGTATTTTGAAGATGCAGAATCCTTTCTACTGTTTACGTTGAACCTCTTGAGCTGAGCTATGAATTCAATATCCGGCACTTTTGAAAACCATAGCACTGTCAAATGCTTTCTGGCTACACATGAAAATTTGTTTGTGTATCTCCAGTATCCCTAACCATTAGCTAGACTTTACTTTTAGCTTTGCAGCAATGTTGGTGTATACCTG
>WEKW01020406.1:9316-29968 GCA_013389905.1 Sula dactylatra
TTGTAAGGCAGTTCATAGCTGAAAGATCTTGGACCTATTTATTCAGCCCTAGCAAGGAAACCTTTCCATTGGAGTTATGAAACAGAGACTGGGCAGGTTGACAGAATTTTGCTTCTCATCTTCTTTGACAGCTTTATGCTTTTTTTTCAGTATAAAATAAGTTGTTTCTTGATGTACAGTGAAGAGTTTCTGTTCTGCAAGAGTAGGGGTTGCAGCAGATGAAGAAGTGTTGTCTCCACCCTGCCCACACGAAAAAGTGGGGAGTGTTTCCGTTCTGGATCTCTGCTATGTGCTTATATTCACTGAGGGGCTTTCAGAGTTGATCACATTAAGACCTACTGTTGAGCAGCTTTAATGTTTTGTGGACAGGCAGTACAGCTGCTACTGCTGCATCTTCCTCTGCATTCTAGTGGAGGATCAGCCTTCTGTTGCCTCTGAAGATAGCCAAGAGACATCAGTTTTTGTGGTTGTCAGTCTGGGAGTCTTCACTATTTTTGCGTTTACACAATGTTTGTAAAAGCACAGATGATTTTTGTCTGTCAGGGTCTATTTGTGTTACAAAGATACATATGGCAGCAGATAGCTCCTCTTGTGAAGTGGCTGAAGAATAATTCTGTAAAGAAGGCAAAACCATTATCTCAACCAGGAACTAAAAAGTAGTAGCTTTTTTACACTATTTTCTGCAGAAGGCTGGTACTAATGCAGAGTCATATGATAAAGTGTATTATTCAGAAGTTAGAGTCACAGTGTAGTTCTCAGAAAGCTAAATGGAGTGAAGCTACGAGTGCTTTTCTCCCTGTTGGTTGGGTACAATAAAAATAATAATGTTTTATGGTACTGTTTTACTAAGGATTAACAAGCAAAGTGTGACAATAATACTTGTTTCAAAAGTAAAAAAAAAAAATTAAAAAAAAAAATTAAAAAGTTGTATTTTATGTCCAAGGTGAAAATGACCAGACTCTAAATAATGATATCAACCTTTGGAACTTTTGATTTTCTTTGTTTCCATGGTTCTCCATATGCTTTGCTATAATTATTCTGTAATTTCTGCTGTTTTAACAGACAGGTTTGGGTTCATTGTGAAAGTTCTGCACAAAACCGTGGGAAGATACTGTGTAATATCTTCATCCCAATGAAGATAATTAAGCAAGGTTTCGCCTGTGGTCTCTGTAAAAGAATTTGCAGTGTTATTAGAGATTGTAAGTGGATGTGACTAATATTGGAATGGAGGAAGGGAGGAAGGCAAGGTTATTATGAGAACATTTACTTTCAAAGTTTGCTACTGGTCACTTGTATGGGGGTTTTATATCTGTCTATCTATCTATAAGCAATCCCAGCAACCTTCAGTGGCTACATTACTATTTCAAAGCAACAGAAATAACAATATTTCATCTGATTCATGCTGATCTTAAAGCAGTTCATTAACTTTGAGGACTTCTTTTTTGGTTTGCTTTTGCTTTTTACTGCAAATTAACTGAGACAAAAGCTCCTTTGCCAAAAAAGTTATTTTGTCAGGATTTTCTCAAACATCCAGCCATTGCTGAGAATAATTAGAAATTTCTCCTATGTAAGAAGAAAAACATTTTCCAATTAAAATTATTTGGATGATAAATTTTTGAGCAGTGCTACGTGTAGTAAACATTAGTCAGCCAGCTCCTATACTACTCCATATTGACTTTTTTCCTTTTCAGAGTTGGAGGAACTGAGCTATCAGTTGGTTGAGACTGTCACCTTTCATCATGTCTGAAATCGGTTGTGTAGATGCAGTTAAGGCCCAGTAATCCTTCCTCCATTCTGTGATCACAAGCCACCACATATTGTCAGTCACAATATGTAAGTCATTAGTGAGTAAGCCAGAAATAACTGTATAGGAAGGGGGAAAGTTTCGATCTAAAGAATTAATAGAACAACAAAAGTCCACATTCATTAACTGCTTGGTTCTATAAGAACAGTCTGCTTAGACTAGTGTCCTGATTATAACAACGTCCAGAAATAGAGGCTTGAAAAAGTGAGGAAAATTCCTCCCATATCATGGAAGATGGTCGTCTTCTGAGCTGGTGATCAGGAGGGTGTATATCTGCACATAGGTAATACAGAATGTGACAGAGTCATTCTAGATGTCTTCTCCTGCTCTTTCAGGTATTTTCGTTGCCCAGCAGATAGTTCAGAGCTAGCATATGACCCACCTGCAGTCATGAATGCAGATACCTTGAGTTACTGTCAAAAAGAGGCCTGGTGTAAGCTAGCTTTCTATCTCCTTTCCTTCTTCTACTATCTGTACTGGTAAGTCTGGTCATTTCACTAAATAGTAGATGCTTTTCATTTGACATGTGAAACTGAATTTAGGAATGACTGGAACCAGTTGGCTCATTTCCATAGTCTTACAAAACTTGCTTCTGATCTTGATTCAGGGAAGCATGCCCACTTAGAGCAGCATGTGCTTATATCTGCTGACACCTCAGTACAGAATATTAAGTGTTTTATCTAAGGCCTGAGCTAGGCCCCAGGGCCAACCCAAGGAAAAAATTTTTGCTCCTCTGCATAGTTTCTTAGGATGGGTGAAATAGCAAATGTTATGATCATGACATTACATCTAACAAAAATTATAATGTTCTAATGATTTAAGAGAATCATAAGAAAAATATTATTTCTGCTGGTGTAGTGATGCTCAAGGTGGTAAGTAAATGGGTAGGTAGATGGTGGGTAGGAACATGGGGTGCACCATGCCTGGTCCTACAGCCTCCCTTTCATTGCAGGGTAAGCCTGTGAATAGTCCAAATCCCTAATTTAAGTATATTCTTGAAGATATGTACCCCAGTTGTGTGTTGTCCCCCCTGCCCCTTTCAGCTGTCAGATGTCCTTAGTACACAGTCACAAATGCTCAGTGCAAGAATATGTGTGGATCATATTTTAGAAAAGGCCTCAGCAGAATCCCTGTGCCCCTGTAGTCATACCATAAAACTACCTGACTGTAAAGGTTAAATGGAGGTGTTGTTTTATGATGGCTTTCTTCTACTTCTTCCGTAACGTATTTGAATAGAGTGCCTCTTCAAGCCAGGCTTCCATGCAGTAATCCCTCTGTAAGGCAGGTTTGTATGCTAGTGGAAGAAGATGTTATTTCTCCTTTGATCACTGGTCCATCATCTGTTCTGTTGTTCCCCATATCTTGAGGAGTCATTGATGCAGGTTGTTGTTTCTCAGTATTACTTTTAAATATTATTGACAACAAAGTTTTCTGTCTACCTGTGCATGTGTATGTGCCTGTGTCTGCATACATGACAGAGAGAAAGAGAGTAGAAGGGCCCAGACTCACAGAAGCTGGTAGGTGCCTAACTCACGCTGAGATGGATGGGACACGAGAATCTGAGCAGGAGTTTAGCATTCAGTAGCTTTGTGGGTTTGGGCTGAGCTTTGCCTGCCAGTCTTCTTCACAGGGGTGAGAGTAGAAAGCATGACAGTTATGCTAGGCAAGCTCTGTTGGTAGTGCAAGGAGAGACGGCAATGCATGGCTGGAGAGAGCATTTTTAACCCCATGTTTTTGTGTTGGCAAAAAGACCCTGTCAAAGTCAGCCTTGTAATGTGGTCTAGCATTTCTGCTGGGACTCTACTGTTGTGCAGGTTCCTCTGAGCCCTGCTTCCTTCCTTCTAAAATGTGGCCATAAGCCAAAATCTAGTTTATTTAGCACCTGGTGCTAAATAAAATAGTATCGATTACATTCAATTTTGCTGTGCTTTCCTGGGTATTGTCAGAATTAAAATTGCAGTAAAATGGAGCCATGGCAATATACTGTGATTTCTTCGCTTTTTAGAATTGCATTTAATATGTACGGATTCACTCCAGCTGGTGTCTGCATTTTATGTTTCTTCTACTGCATGGAGTTTTTTTCCAAAGGAAACAAAATAATGCAGTTTCATGGGAAACCTTGCCTGCCCTGCCGAGAGTTGCTGGTTGAAGTTTTAAAGATCAAACATGCTAAAGCAAAATGGTTTTGTTTCTTCACTGTTCAAATTCAGACATCAGGCTGCACTTCAATAAGCTCAAACACAGCTTGTGGTGCAGTAGGATGTCGATAATGAATTTGTTATTTCTTGAGTGCTTTTTGATACCCATCTTGAATACACCATAGTTAAGATGCTTTAGGGAGATAGGAAGAATGCAAGGGAAAGCACAGGCCATTACAGTCAGACCTGAGGAACAGACAGACAGTAAAGGGTTATAAAAATCTCTGTACGCTTCAAAAGGATACTTTCATATTGTGTCTTTCTTTTACATTCAGCATGATCTACACTTTGGTGAGCTCTTAACTGAAAGATCATCATTCAAGACTGAAAACAACAAAGGCCGGAGGTGCAAGGACGAGTGAGCCAAGTGAAGCATGATTTTTAAAAAAAAAAAAGAAAAGAGAGGAAAACTTTGAACCCAAGAAGTAAATAGAGTATGTGAAGTACGTGAAAGAGAAACCCAGCAAGAAGCAGCAGAATACCATGGGACAATGGCTGAGTTAACTGTGTTTATCTCCTGTTTCTGAGTGTGTTGCAGTAAATGACTTTCAAAACCCAAACAAAACAAACAAAAAAGTGCAACAAGGTGGGCACACAACTATTCACCTCTCCAGGGATAATGCTGCTTCATTTAGTGGATTCATTATAAACTATAGTCCCTACTGTCTTCCAGGGAGCAAAGTTTCTTTTCTTAATGACTGTTCTGGACTGGGGAAGCAGAGGGAAAGATCATATTACACAGAAAGAACAGTTATATGACACATTATGAAAATAAGCACTGACTGGAGTTTGGATAAGATGTCTGACTGTTCTGCAGGGATGTTCACATGACACTACTCAAACAGGGGCATTGGATCTTGTGGAATTGCCTCAGTGGGTTTTTTCCCACCCATAATAACAATAACGAAAGAATTTGCAGTTGCAGTGTTCTGTTTTCTAATGATATGCTATTCCTGTAGGTGAACATCCAGTATATATCTGTACTTCATTTGTGATGTACCAATAACATACAATTATATGTATAAATACATTGGGTTTGCCAAGCACTTATCAGAATAGGGTTCCTCTGACTGCAAAAAAAGGTAAAAGCTACGTATATTAAGGAGGATTGTAACATAGGTATTGTATTTATCACAATGCTGGACAACGAAGTACTGGACCAGCTTATCATGGTCTGTAATTCTGTTTTGCAGCTTTATTTCTGCTGTCAAATTTAAGCTGAAACAAATATACAAAATGTTTTTGTCTTGTATGAGGTTCATATTGAAAGATGTTCAGTTTTTTATAATTTAAAAGTTTTTAAACTTCATCATATAATTCTCATTTAAATTCATATATATGGGCTGTATAACTTTATATATATGTATATGCAAATATACATCAACATAAATACTCACAATCTATTTATATTTTAGCTTAATCTGTTTGATTGACAGGTTAAAGGCATCAGGTTTCCAGAACTGCTGCTAAATATATTTCAGCGCTGAACCTAGTGGACCAGGGCTGGTTCCCTCAAAGTCACTAAGGTATATCAATGCAGCCACTGGTGCTCTGGGTAGTAGGCAAGCCTGTAAGACCAAGACTAACACCAGTGAATGCACTACTTAGATCTTGTGTTGTGAATGAGCTAATAAGGTATGTTACTACTGGAGATGCTGCAGAGAACAGTGCAGAGAGGCCCGTCTGTACCCCAGCTTGGTTACAGCTGGTGTTGCTAACACTAGCTCATTGTTGACCCTGCCAAATTTGCTCTGGTATTGAGAGCCAACAGATTATTCCTGTACCAAACTCTGAGGACTTTTTAGTCTGGGCACAGGACTTCAGCAGGAGAGATGCAGTCTCACATTCAGTACTTCCTGTCTGCTAACATACCTGTTTCAGAGCATGGAGCAGAAGCAATGGCTGAATGGAGTCATCTCATGTCTGGCAAGATCCAAACAGAGCTGCATGTGTACGGTGCCAAGTCTCTTTCCAGTTTGATCTGGCTATGTTAACAAAATTAAATCCTGTTAGCCTGCAAAGCACAGTTGCTGCATGCAAACTGTCTGCTCCTGGACCATGCCAACTCCCAAATCATGCCTGGGCATTGCTTGGAAGAGTGTTAGCTGGCCTGCATGGAAATTATGCCAGGGTTATTCTAACAATATTTAGATGATGGTATAATTAATGCACAACGCATAAAAAGCTGATTGTCTGTAACTGAATTCCTTCTCTACATCCTAACTAAAGCATCTATTTCTATGGAAGTATAGGAACGAGATTCACAAGAGCAAATCACAGTGAATAACTTGTAGATATCTTGCTGTCTCATAAAACTCTCAACTCTGAGCAGGTGACTGCATCTTTCCATGCATCTCCCAGGATGCATAAGAGGTGGAAAAAATTTAATTCACGTTTCCTATATTCCAGATATGTGCTTTAAACTCAGTTTCATCGAAAGGCCTGCCATTTTTTTGTGAGGCTGGATGGGTGAAAGTATGATCATGTCTTGCCTGAAAACACACAATTTTCAAATCCTGAGATTTAGCCATGAGCTAGACTGCCAGCAAATCAATTGCTTGCCTACAGAGCTGGGCAGAAGCTCTGTGAGTTTTGTAACTGGCATTGGCATCTAATCCTTGACTTTACACAAGAGGCACTTATATGCGTAGGCCTTCTGAACGTAGCTTCAGGTGACTTCAAGGACATAATGCTTGAATGGACATGCTAGGTCATTTAAAACAGGTTCTCTATTTCAGGCAACTTCATCAATATGTTTATTGAACTCCACTTGAAAGCAGAACAGTTTGTTTGATTCCACTACTGCTATAAGCAAGCATTTCCAGTATCTCACTGCTCTGGTACTAGAAAGTTTTTCCCCATTTCCAGAGTAAATTTATTCTTGGATAATTTATTCCACTTGGTTTTGAGCCAACATTTGCTTAAATACGCCTTATCTCATGCTGCTTAAGACCCTGATATGTAGAGAGAACAGTCCCTTTCAGCCTCCATTCTGTTAGAAGTGAATCGTCTCTTTTTCCATCCTCCCATAGAAAAGCTCTCCATTCTCCATGTTTCTTTAAAGGATTTCTTTGTCTTTCCACTCAGATTAATCTTTCGTAAGGGTGGATGATCACAGCTGTTCAGAGTATTCTGGAGAGTAACTAGTCCTCACTATGAATGGACAATGAAAGCTAACTTTCTCAGTTCTTACCAATAATTTGTATTCAAAAAAATAAATCCACTGCTCTCAATAGCATTTTGTTTCTTTTTAAGAAAAATCTTAAAGTCAATAGAAAAAAAATTGTTTAATATGAAGATACTTTGCCTTTCATTGAATTTAGTGAAGCTTCTCCTGAGCAGAAATCATTTATGAAAGTGGCCAAAGCATTAATTGGAGGAAGTGTTTAATGTAAGACATGTATCTCCAACCCAGAACTCAGAAGTAATGAGACCTTCTAAGGTCTGGCAGTATGCAGAAGCTACTAATGCTGTGGACCTCACAGACAACAGAGTAGGAAACAGCCCTCAGCATGTTCCTTGTTCTGTGTTGTTACCCGGGTCGGTTGCAGTATCTCGCTGGGTTACTCCAGCAGACTGCCATCACTTGGCTGCTGTCCAGTGCTAAACCGTTACCTGCTGTAGTGGCAGGTACTGTATTCATATCAGTATTCAAATTAGTAATTTTCTTACAATGGCAGGGTTGTCTCCCTGGATTTGTCAAAGGACACAAAAACTCTGAAGTTTTTTTCTAAAGTCAAAGAGCTCTGTTACATAACCCAAAGTGTGTGATTACAGTAAAAGATCCAGAAATTTAGCCTGGATTCTTCTGTGTTGTGGCGGTGTGGTCTAGCCTCTGAACAGTTGTATTCACGTATAGCGCGTGTTCTCAAGACCAGATTTGTCATTTTCTCTGTTAGACTTGCCAGCCACTTCATAAGAGAAGAAGCACAAGTAGAGGAAAGAAGAATGAGGGATACGAGATACCTGTTGCCCTCTTAATCCCTGGCCATGTATGTGGCTAAACACAAGCTAAGCATACTTTGACCAAAGCAAGGGAAGTAAAGAACTGCATAGCTGTTAGTGAAGAACAGAAAAAAATGCTGAGATTTTTGGTCACAAGGCAGTCTCTTCCCCGTGTCACACTTTTAAGGGAGAAATAATCAATGCTATCCCTTTTGTGTCCAGTTCCTCCTTGTTGGTTGGTGGAGGCTAGAGATTTCCTCCCCAAGCCTGCTCCCTTCCTGCCTCTTTCCTGGAAGGGTGAATGTCATTACTTAGGAGCAGCAGTTTTCTTCTCTCACATCCATCCTCTGATGATACAGATAAACCCCACAAAAGTCATAAGAAAACATGTCGTCTCCCTTTGCTCCTTCAAACAGGTCTGCAGTGAGGACATGCTTAAATGAGTATTCATTCTCCTCACTTGCACCGACTGTAAAGTGAGAATGGTGATACCTAGCTTGTGAAATCTTTCCATACGTATGATACTCTTTTTTTTTTTTTTTTTTTTTTTCATAACTGCTGAATCTGCTTAAAGGAAAAAGGTAGGAGATGGAAGAACAAACTGTGAGAGGATGAGACCTGAATGAGCTGCTTACCAAGGGGTAACTACACAGTGTGCTGGCCTGTAGCTGCCTGTTCCTGTAAGTGGTGTAAGTTCCTCCTATTGGCGAGGTGTTCCTCTGTGGTTCTGCCTGTCCTATTTGTAGTCAGGTAATTGCACCAATGCTGAGTAAAATTGTTGCTGCTATGACTGTTTCAGTTTCAAATACAGCAAATCAATGATGATAGCAGAGCGCTTCGCCTACAAATAATTAACTGCACTTCAGCTATCAGAAATGTTTTTCCATCTGTTTCCTTGGGCCATACTCATCCTTCTGCACTAAGCCACTAAAAGTTCTTCAACCTACATCATCTTACTGAAACTGCACTGAGGTGGTTGTGATCTGGTACTGCTGTTGGGGTCATGATTACTCATGTGTTAGTATGGGTATTAGCAATCTATGGCTTTTCCATTCTACATTCTGTCTCCACACAGATATTTTTGTAAAAAAATATTTTTTTATAGGGCATGATCCAAAATCCTTGAATTCACTGGAGATTTTCTGTTGTTTCTAGTAGACTTCAGTTAATGTCCATTACTCTAGACCTACATGGGAAATAGGTCCATGCTGGAAAGTCCCTAGAGTTTTGCTGGTAGAGATTCCATCCTTTAGATCTTGGTATCACATCCATAAAAAAAAAACTGAATTACATTAATGGAAGAGGAACATGCATTTCACAGGGGTAAGTGTAACATTTCAGTGCTTATGCCAGACTGTCATAGAAAGTTATACCAACTTGATAAAAAATCTGGCTTCCTGGAAGTTAATGGAAATCTTACCTCTTATTTCATGTGAGCCCCACTTCACATTGTACAATTTCCACCAAGAGATCAATGGAAATTAAAAATAGAAAAAACCCACCAACAATTTTAGTTAATCAAAAATGTTGGATGTTAGATAAAGCTTGGATTGTTATGAATAGAGGAGGACAACAAAAAGTTGAAATACAGCATATTTTTATTTGTGAAGTAACAAATATTAGACTGCCATCTGTGCTGCACTGAACTTTGCATTGGTGATCTCAATCCATACTCCTGCTCTTGTGAATTTTTTGATCGTTCATTGCTCATGAACACGTTCTGATTTATTTTTATTCTGCACAGTAATGCAGTTGTAGGTGGGAAGGAGGGAAAATTCTTCTCTAAAATACAACATTCCCCTTTTTTTTCTCCAAGATAACCAATGAACATACTGTAACAAAATTCTAATCATGTATTCCAGTGGTACACCTCAACCTAAGAATGAAGCTGCTTGCTGCGGATGATATTCTGCTGCAATTTAATAAATCACAGTTCGAGAAATATTTTAAAGTGCTTACACAATAAGAATAGTCATTTTCTTACTGTTAATTTGCTGGCCATCTTCTCGTGCAAGAGAAAATGTACTTCTGTGGCCCAATTCCATGACTTTCTGGGTAGTCAAACTCTCAGTAAAACTCGAGGGACGTAAAGCCCTTTTAAAATTTTTTCTCCTAGTAATTAGGTCATATATTATGGAAATGGAGTGAAGAGTTAAAAAGAGCCAAAGCCTCTTATTTTGTCCAAAGTCTGAATAGATGTTGCTCCTTTTTTCCACGTGTCTCTAATATCACCAGTCTCCTGACAGATCTGAAGAAATCTGACTGTCCTGCTGCTCTGACAGTTTCAGTCTTGTTAAGCAGATTTGCAACTGCTGATCAGTAGCACGAAACACTGACTGGGAAGCATGGCTCCTACAAACCACGCCAAGATTTATGGAAATGTTGTCTTAAGTAACACAGCAGAGATCCAGTCTTATGGAATAGCTTTCACCTATGCATAGTAATACAGAGTACCAAGCAAATAATAGTACAAGTAGTATATAGTACAAGTCAAATAGTAAAAGTAAACCAGAATTTCTGCTCCATCTGTAACATTTTTTGTAATACAGTATTTTGCTTGGCATAAAAAGCAATATAAATTGCAAGAGAGAAGATAATCAGGCTGCAGCTGTTAATAGGAATGCAAAGTTTGACCATAGTTATTTCTAAACATTTCAAATTATTACTGTTTCTGTCAGAGTTATTGACAGCTTGGAGTTACTGGAGGTGCAAATTGTGATGCTAATAGTAGCTTTAGCAGTACATACATTTGCTTCTTTTGGAATAAGAATCCATGTTTCTTTCTAAAACATATTTAAGCATTTTTCAGTCCTTAGCTGACTCTCAATATATAGCAAATTTAAATGTATTACAAAAAAACCCAAATGAAATGCAAATAGAAAATACAGCAAACATGACAGATTCTTTAGGAAATTTCTAGAGAGCCTTGTTATTCAAAGGTAATTTCTAGGTTTGATGTCACTTATTGTGGGTCTCTGGACTGTTGTAGCCCACTTGAATGTTGCTATTATCAACAGCAACAGTTCTGCAAGAATACGAGCAAATACGAGCTTGGTTATGTCTTCCCAGCTGCCAAGAAACATCTCGTCATGTAGCCACATTTACTACAGAGCAGATGACATCCACTTTGTCACTGTGAATCACTTGCCCTTTCAGACGGTAAGAGCATCCCAGTCCAAAACCCTTCTTGGCCATTTACAGACAAAGATGTTGACCTACCTTGTCTTTACAAACACATTGGTCTCCAGGTTGAAAAGTACCATCAGGCAAAAGCAATTTTCGCTGACCTGTTCTTGAGCTTCAGCTTTTACTGTTTTGGGCTGGGGGTTTTTTGTCTGAAAGGAAGATGTATTTCCTGTGCCTAATGACCAGCATCACTACATTGGTTTTGGAAGCCTTCCTGCCACCCGTCCTTTTGTTGGGTGCATTTTAGTACATATCAGAGTGTACTAAATCCATGTCTTTGAAGTGCATTTCTCGTCAGGTCTGAGTTTCAGCATTTCTGCTCTTTCAGTGCTGAGTAGCCATCCAGCCATAAAGAGGTATATAAATGAATTATAAAGTTGTATAACATATCCAGTGGAGGAGGGCTCTTATCTGTCCTTTCTTATAACATAAAAACAATGGGAGCACTTAAAAAAAATTGAGAGGCAAAGATGTGAAACATGAAAAGACATATATGCCCCATTTTACTCAATGAAGACATCGTCACAAAAGATACAAGTATCAGGACACCAAATATTCGGTATTGTTCCATGTGAACCTACACCCTTACATAGACAACAAACATTTCCGTAATTGTGTTTGAAAGAATAAAACTGTAGAAGAGTTAGAAACCTCCAGCTTTCAGGAGCCATCCAGTTGTCAGTGGTTTGAGTTCAGCAGACGATTTACCCTATGACCAGCTTATGTGTTACAAAGTATTTTCCACTTTGTTCTGAAATGTCTAGAGGTGGCTGCCATCAAAGACAGCAGCTGAAGCCAGATGGACCATTGCTGTGTTTGTTCAAGCATTCAGATTCTGTTCTCAAGTGACCATAAATCCAGAACATCCACTGAATTAGAAACTGTGTTTCAAATTATTAATTTCTCTACATTGAGGATAAAACTTTCAAAAGCTCCTAAATTACTTCTGGGTGCAAGGCTAATTTTCACAAAATATTTGCATATTTACTTAATAGAGCTAAGGATCCAAAGAACCTCTTGAAAATGAAATGAAACACTTGTCCACATACCAAGACTTCAGTATGCAGGAGAAAGCAGTAAGAACTTGCCATGTGGTAACTGTTCCTCACCAGGTCCTTGTATTTGCACTCTCCAGCCTTGTAAAGCAAAGTCTGCAGTTTCACAGGTAGTTTGCACTGGAGGTGCCCACAGAGGAAGTTAATGCAGAATAGCTAATGTATTCGTCAGTCCTGTGTTGCTCTTTTGATTCGTTTTCCATACAGGTGAACCCTTAGGCTCCTAAATACTTTAGGCACTTTAACATGTTATTCGAGTGCGGTCTGCTCACTCTTGTTAACTGCAGGGTACATGCTCTAATCAGCTAACCAGAAACTATATAAAAATAAGGCAAAGCCAGATAATCCCTCTTTAAGAGATGAAGGTCTCATAGTTGAGTTACCAGAACTGAGAAAATGAGATTTCAGTTCTTGCCTCTTACACAGCCTTCCTTTGTCACTTTGGGAAGGCACTTGATCTCTCAGCTTACCATCTCCTAACTGGTGGTGGTAGCGCTTCCTTTCTCCATCATTTTGTCTGTCTTGTCACTTTAGATTATGAACTCTTATGAGATGGAGCCATTTCTTTCTCTGAGTAAGGCCTGGCACTGCATAGCTGAAACTGGGAATTACATGTCTAGATGGTATTGCAAATAATTAATACTTTTTCTCATGGGAGGAAGCAACTGAATGCAGTGGAATTAGTCAAAATGTATTTGTTCCGCTGTCACCAAGATCGGTACCTGACCTGGTTTGTAACTGTGCCTTAGGGCCTACTGACAAACTTAAGTGTGCTTTAGCCTCTGAATGCATGAAATGCTGTAATTTGATGCTGCCGAAAAGTATTGAAATGTAAAGAATAAAAAACATCTGAAAAGCTCCCCATTTCAGAATTTTGCTCCCTTCTCATAGCTCTTTGCTGTAACCTTTCATCCTCTTCCTTTATCACACAATGATATCCTGTTTTATTCGTCTTTCCATGTTGCATTGAAAACAAACCCAGTGCAAGCTCAGACTTAAAACAGTGGCACTGGTTCTAATCACTATCATTTGTCTGCTTGTGGACACTTATTTGAGAATTAAATTATCCCATTTTGGTTTTAACTAGGTTCAAATAGAAATCAGCTAATTTGATGGAAATCCTTTTTATTCTGGAATATGAATAAAGCCCCATGTGTACAGGAGTATGATGTTTAAAAGTATTTATCTGCATTAGCACAAATTCATTATCATACCAGATCAGAAGCATAGAAGTTGCCTCCATTTGGCAAAGGATGATAGATTTCTGTAGATATAACCCAGCTGCAGAACAGCAGAGCTGTGTTCACAGGCAGGAACATGCCCCAGATGCAAGCCCTGGTGTAAGCACTCTCCAACCTTTCACGGTGTGGAGTCATGCACATTGCTGGTGGACATCTGGCCTTTGAGCCAATGCACTTGGGGACCAGATGGGAAGTACAACTGCCTGGGAAGTTAGAATATTAAACAGTGCCAAACTTCTGCAAAGTGGATACATGTTTTACCCGTGTTTCTTCCACCACCGTTTACATCATCCTTTAATTTGGTCACTTAATATTTCAGTTTTAGGTCCTTGAGTTCAGCACTCAAGTAGGCTGTCCTTTTTTATAGGTATGTATATATTTTCTAAGAGATTGCATGAGATGATCTATAAAGAAATCCAAGGTTTTTCTATATGCCTTTTATTGTCCATTTATAAGCCTTAAATACTTTGGTATTTGATTTCATGCTCCGTGATATGCACATGCACACACAAGCTATCTAGAAGCTAAATAAATTGTTGCCTGTTAATATAATGAACAAAGGGAAATGCTTTTCTGTTATCTCTGTGTATCTACCACTTATATCAGGTCCAAATAGTAATATTACTTATGGGATTATACTGAGCAAGAAGAGGAAGCCGTATTTCTGTACTGCAGTGGCTTTTCTAACAAGTTCATTTGAAATTCATTTTTGACAAGCACTGGTGTGCAGTCATTGTAAGCCACACCACCTCAGGTCATCTGAGAGCCTGTTTTCAAGGGACGTTGAAGACATTCCCCGAATGTGCTCATTTTTGACTCTTTGGCCTTAAAAACTTACATGCAGTTAGCAAGGTCTGTGGGAGATAAGTCCTGCCTGTCATCCAGAGCACTCTCATTCTTACAGCAGCAGCCAGCCTTTGGCTTTGAATAGCTGTGAAGGAATTTATAGTATTTTCTGTCATGGGTTTGCCTTGCGAGAGCAGGCAATGTCCCTTTAAGTTAATGCTTAAATAAGATTTTTAAGTTGTATTGGAAAATGCAAATCAGTCTTTCAAAGCTTGTTGCCTTTAAGTAGAAGCAGTATTTATCCTCCAAAAGCTTCCTGACGTAGTAGCAGCAGCAGGAGAATTTTAATGTACTTTCTCTCATTCATCATTTGAATCTACAACAAGAAGTGATGAATCTTCGATGAACCTTGTTAAGCTTCCTTCAGATTGTAATAGCAGTTTTATAAGCTTCAAAGAAGTTCAGAAACGATTTGTTGTGACTGTATCTACTTTTTTTCTCTTTGAGCACTCAGCCCAGTGCTGGGCACTGATACATCACCAGATTAGAAAGTCTTGTCCCTGTGTTTCTAGTGTAAATGAAAACCTATGTAGCAAACATTAGAAGGATATTTTCCAGAGAAATCCCAATAAAAGCAGCCAGACTACAGGGATGCTTTTAAAGATTTTTTTTTTTTTTCGTATTGTTGTTGTATGTGTAATGAATCCATTGACCATGTCTGGAGACAATCTCTTATGCCAGTACACTGGGAGTAATGATGAATTTGTGATGCAAAAAGCATGCAGTTGTAGGGCTCTGTTTTCTCTCTGCAACATGTTTTGACATCCATGAAACACACTTCTATCTCCAGCAGATATCTTGTTCCCAGAGCTTGGTGCAAATTTTAGCAGAAATTAATAGTGTGTTCTCAAATGAGGACAGTACTTTTGTCATTTCTTGTTCTGGCATCTTGTTTTTGTGCCTCATCACCCTGCTAGAGGCTGGAGTCCGAACTACTGCATCCAAGCACTGAGAACTCAAAGACCTGGAAATTTGTTTACTGTTAGCACAACCTTTGCACTCACCAATATTGTTGGCTACAAAAATAACCTGCTCTTTTAAAAGTTTGCCCTGGAACTTTATGACTTGCAGAAACTCTGGATGTAGTTTCTCGCCTGTATTAAGGCATCTCTGTATGGCTGCCTTGTTTCAAGGCTTTCGTCAAGACAGAGCAACTGGTCAACAAAAGATTCTTGACACCTTGCAAAGCCCAAATGGAGCAGAGCTGCTCTGCCCTGTCCTTGCCAATGATCAGGTGCAATGGGCGCTTGGTAGGACTCTGTCCTAACTTGTTGATTCTGACTGCTGGAGTGGCTCCTTGGGAACTGCTATTAGCTGGCCCATGCTGAGATCAGCTTTCTTATTCTGTCAAATGATGGGCTGCTCTGCCAGTTCTAGCTTTGTTTCTCCAGTGTTCAGCAGTACATTAAAGTGATACAGTAACCCTGAAGAGGTGGACCAAAAATACACAAGTTGTTTAATGGTCCTCTGCCAATTGGTAGTGGGGCTACAGATTCTTTATATGCTCTCAGGGTAGACAGGCATTTATCAATTCTACTGAACTATGAAAATTTCAGTTTCAGTCACTGATGACTTAACTTGCAGGCTATATGTGCAGAGGTGAATTCATCAGGAAAGCTTCGTCAATAGTGGGTGAGAGAGGTTACCACATGATATTGGAAGTGATGTGTTCTCCTCTTTTAAGCCTGACTTTTGAGTCTGTGGTTTCTCCAGTACGTTCACAAAGCTCTCATAGTATTGGTTGGTGTAATTCATTTGACAGTGACTAGTGACCCCTCTTCACAGGAGGATCCAACTCACTGGTTGATTCACCTACAGTTAGTCGCAGTGGCTGAACTTCTAGCTGTCTCTCTTCCTTCTTGGAAAGCTTCCTCCATTGCCTGTCTTCTCAGTTTCTGCCAGGTGGTGTTTGGAGCTACAACTTTTCACAAAAATGGGAAGTTTGTGTATTTACATGAGGTATCCATGCATAGCTCAGCAGCACCCCAGGAAACCAGAGTGCAGAAGAGGTGGCTGCTCTGTGTATTCACTGCAGGCAAAGGAGGCTGACCTCATCCAGTGATAGATGCCAATCTTCAGTAACCCTAAGCCCTGTGATGTGCCTGGGATGATCGTATCAGTGGATGTTCAAACCTGGCTGTTCATATCAACTGTCTAGATCAGTAACCTATTTCCTACAGTGGCCAGAGTCTTAGAGGAACGTCTAACTGCATTAATAGATGTGGTACAGTCTGTCCATCATGTAGTCTCATCCCAGTCTCTTATAGCTGGATTTAGTACAAGCTCCTGAAGCCTGAACATCCCTGAAGCATTAATTGTAACTACATTTTTTTATATATGCAAGTATCCAAACTTTTTTATTCCAATTAATTTTTTGGGTTTATGTTGCCATGGGCTTTCAAATATTATTTTATGTTGTTTGGGAAAAAAAATTCTTTTGCTGCTTCAGAATGTATTCCCAGTTTCATTGAAAGTCCCCACTCTCTTTGGTGATGGCCTGGCAAGACAGATATTCCTGATGTATCACCTTTATAATATTAATTAACAAATTCTGTCATGAACCACCTTGTCTTCTTTTTTTAGTGATCAATACCAGAATTCTGTGTGTTTCTCTGCACCTTTGGGTGATTTGAACAGCACTTTTTTATTCTCTGTGTTATTCATTGCTCTGCTTCACATGCAACTGTGCATGTTTAATTTTTGTGTTTAAATTACAGCTGCCATGAAGCAGAAGTCTTCCCTGAGTTCTCCAACTTTGATAGCCAGTTGGGCAGATATCCAACTGGGCAGATTGGACTGAGATATCCAGTTGGACCAATTCCTTATTTGCATTTGGAATCCAAAACAGCCACTTTTAAAACTGAAATAAAGCTGTGTGCTAGCCCTTGCAACATACAATCTGTTGACCAAACAGAGCTGTAGGGCAACTTCTTTGCCCTGGCCTGTCATTCTGCAGCAGAAGCATTACTTCTGACAAGCCACCTGAAAGGCACATACTCCCCCAAACAGAAGTATTGCTCATCCTGATTTCTCAAGCCAAGAGGTGTGGCATTGTAAGAGGGAGAGGAGAGACGGAACACAGAATTGGATGAAGGCAATTAACTTTGGAGGAAAGCAGGACAGTATGGAAAGTGTATATAAGCTCTGAACCCATCTGACACTCGTAGCAGATAAACTGTAGTATTTAGAGGCTCATCAATTTACCTAAGCAATGGTCTCTGCCCACCACTGGAGTTGCTTTTCCAGGTCTCATTGCAATGATTTATCAGCACTTAGCCGAGCAGCTTACCTAGCTGCTTATCACTGTTTCACTTCTCAAAGCTACTGCTCCTGCACCTCTGCTGACAAGATGGTTTTGTATGAGTGTTCCCTAATCCACTTCAGTGAAAAGTATCAGGTCACATTTACCAGCCTTTGAACTCATATGACAATCCTGAAGACTGTATTGTCTGGGGAGCCTGCACACATCTGCTGCCTCTGCTACTTCTGCATGGAGGAGGGTGGGTGGTCACAAACAGAAACATCTGAAACCTGCCGGAGCTCCCACTGGAGTCATTAAAGACCCTACATGGAAAGTAATGGCTTGTTTTTCTGGCATTCAGGGAGTTATGTACTAGGTGGGAATGCGAAAAGACATTCAGATAAAATCAAAACTACCCTGGCCTTAAAATCTGGACTGAATCTTTTTGGCGAGTCAGAGAATTTGGATCATCTCTTTATTCTCTTGTTGCTGGGACTGGAAGAGAAAACTCAGAAAAAAGCAAAAACCTGTTCTTCCCAAACAGCCAATTCTCTTCCTCCAATGACAGGAGGCTGCTTTATTTTAATAATGGAAGGGGTTGGTGGTCATCTGAACAGTCCCACCAGACCTTTTGAAGGAGGTTTTCTGTGTCATTGCTGCAAACTTGAGAATCAGATGAACTGTTGTCTTCGGACACAGGTTCACAATGTGATCATGGTCAAAAGGCCTAACATTTCTACACTTCTGTTATTTCACCCTTACAATGGAGATTAAGCTATTGCTATTATGTCTTGACACTGCGTTGTCAGGTTTATCTATAGCTTGCAAAGGAACTTGAATACATCAAGTGTGACACATTTCACTAACAAATCCTTTTCTAATGAAGAGAGGCAGCATATTTTAATATTTTAAATACATGACAGGGAAGCCTAGGTTTATTTCTGATTGTCCTAATGACTTACTGTCAATGAAGCATCACTTCATTTTCAAGAACATCCATTTTCCCCTCTCTTTAAAATTGGGTTAATGTTGAAATATCCAATTTTGTAACAAGTAAGGAAATTTCCAGATGGAAAGTATCAGAGAGGAAAGAACATTATCAATATCACAGCTCACAAGTGCTGTGTACCTTGAAATCAAGGGATTTTGAGTGGTTAACAAATTGCATGTCCTATTACAAAAGTTGCCTTGGCAGCAGACGCCTTTAAAATGGTGTTGTCGAATGACTTTCTTTTTAAGAAATTTTAGGTTCTTATTTGCATAATAACCCAACGAGTTCATTGGTTCAGCTCCTGTTCGTAAGAAAACTAATGCCTTTTATTAGCACTCTGAGCAGTTCATAGACCTGTGGGTTTTGACCCATGGCAGAGAAGTCTTTCAGGTCTGACTGTGTGATAGCTTTCAGGAATATACTAGTTGACTGACAGTTACCTGAATTATCTAGTTTTATTCACATTCAGCAAGTGAAGGGAGAGGCAATGGTTAAGGCAGTCTGTAAAATAGTGCCCCTGTAATCCTCTGATTCAGGTCAGTGAAGTTAATTCACTTGAGACTATGTTTGAGAACGAAAACTCACATAACTAATGTTGGTGCCTGATAAGTGATCACTCATTGCAACTACCAAAGAGCAATTTTTGCTCTCAGCAGCACAGCAGGTTGAGTTCTGACTTATAGAAACAATTTGTAATAGTGGATCAAAAATACATTCATTTTCATTTGAAGTATTTAATTTATTAGGCAAGTTGGGGTTGCACAGCAGTATAGCAATTCCATTACATTTCCAGCTCAAAAAATGGCAGTTAAAAGCAAAAAACATGACATGCTAACTATTTATTATGGTCTCAGAAAGTTTGGCTGAAGTCTTGGCAAGTCCTTAAGGAGATGTTATGGTTCTGTTCTCCAAGTTCTGAACTGTGGCTCCCAAGGTGGGACTGGGTCATTCACATCAGTGATGTGCAAAACCCAGAATTCATAGGGCTCTTCAAAATCCTCGGGTAAAGAACGTAATTGATGTAGAGTTGGCTTGGTTTGGATTTGGTTGTTGTAAAAGCATTTCATTTATTGTAGGAATTGCAAGTCCCTTCCTATCTCTATACCAGAAAGCATGTTAAAAGTAACAGCTACAAACTTTTATATAACTTACGTTGTGCTCTGACACTATAATAAAAGTAGAATTGCTGTTAATTTTATACATTAAATTTACTGTCTGAGCCCAAGCTGTGATAGATATCAGACAACTCAATTTTATATTTATGTGCTCAGAAAACAATTTTGGTTTCACAGTGAGACCAAACTCCTCACTGGGTTATTCGTAATTTGAGAATAAAGCCCTAATACGGCTTTCTGGTTTCCAAATTCCTTCCAGTCATTTGAGGAAGGAAAGGTTTATAAATACTCACTAGAGACAAGAGGTGAGAAATAAGAAAAAAATGTTAATTTTTGTTTATAAGTTTGAAAAATATGCTGTTCTTGAAAACGATTTCTCTACTTTTCTCTGTTGCTTTGGTAGTATCTTGGGGAAAATCTGCTGGTTCATCATCAGAAATGAGTTAGCTGATGATTAGGCTGATGTAGCCAGGGGACAGACTCACTTCCCTGCTGTTTTTATTGCTGTTAAGAAGTACCCCGTGGCTTGGAAAAAGGCAAAGAAATACGCAATACGGCTAAAACCACTAAAACTGGTAAAAATGGGAAAAAAATGGCAAAAAACCACAAAAAATGCAAAAAAGCTATAGATGTAAAACAGATGCTAAACCTGATAAAACATTCTAAAACACATTAAAACTACAAAAATTGCTTAAAACACTAAAACATGCTAAAGCACACAAAACACAAAAAACACAAACCCACAAAAAAAGCACGAAAACCACCACACACAAAAAAAGCAAAAAATGCAGAAAACAGTATAACTTGCTACAACATGCTAAATCACATAAAACATGAAAAATCACAAAAACCCCACCAAACTAGCAAAACCCATAAGAACCACACAAATACTAAAACTGGGGAAAAAAAATGCAGAAAATGGTAAAACTGCAAAATTTCTAAAAACCAAAAAATGCTGAAGATGCAGAAATGCTGAAGATGCAAGAATTCAGTCTGAAGGAACGATTCAATCCCTCCTCTGAAGCACCTG
>WEKW01020406.1:29998-49275 GCA_013389905.1 Sula dactylatra
ATAGCATAGAACAGTTATTTCTGTAACACAGATAACTTTTCCTAATAACATTTTGCTCATACACTATGCATTGCTCATACACTATACATTACTTGTAAGAATCTAGGGGACTTTCAACTTCTATTAGTGTTGTAACAAAGATGTGACACACAGGAGTAGTGCTGGCCTCTGCCATGCTGGATGAATTGGCCAAGCAAACAGCTGTATCCCTGTAGCTTACTCCAGCAGCTACATTACATCACCTCTTATACTTGTTTCACAGCTGGAGATTCAAGAAAATGCAGAGGTGAAGGTCAAACAGNGGTCATTCATCCCATGAAGTGATGACATTTGACATTCCGTGAATTAAACAGCAGGTAATGGAGGAATTAAACAAAGTCATCAGCTATCCCCTAAGCTATCGCTATCGCTGCCAGCTATCCACTAACCATAGCAAACATTCTCTGAGAGACTTGAAGAATAATGACACTATTTGCCTAATTATTTGTTGCATAGTTAACTGCTTGTTTTTACAGTAAAATTGTTTTTAATGTTGGTGTGTGGTCACATAGGACGTGATATCTTTTTCATCTTTTTTATTTCATCACTTATTGCCCTGCCACTATTACGTCCTCTGTTCCCATGGAGTTTAATCCTCGTGTCTCTAAAACATTAAAACCGCTTGAGACACTAGGTCAATGTTACCTTGCACACAGTGAATACTAATGCAGATGCCATGCTTCATATTCCAGACTAAGTGATGAGACTTCCAGGAGGAGGAAGGATCGGAAAAACCTTTTAAGTGCTGCAAGAACATGACAGCTTTATTATAGAGTAAATCAAATCAAAGGAAACATGTTCAACAAAACTTAAGAGTTCATTAGGTGTTTTTTTATTAATTAGGAAATACCACACAGGAAATGTAATCTTAGTTTGTGGTCTATATTAACTGTATGTCTAAATGCAACTCTGCAGTTTCTGTAAATGTGATGTATACAGAGAGCGAGCTAACCGTTGCATAAAAGGGGCTAGATAGAACATGTCTGTGAATGGCAAAATCCGTACACAAACTAGCATGTGCAACAGACTGTGATTTATTTCTTGGCATGTAAAACTGCATAACATGGAGCTGAGAGTTGCCTGGCAAGGGTCAGCGGTTACTGGTTCCAAGAGCTGCTGCCATACTTGTGTATTACCACAATATTTGAGCATATTGTCGCACTGAATTAGAAGGAGACCTGATCATAAAGGTATAAATCTGTGCTCTGCAATTAGGAGGAACAAATAAAGATGGCAAGAGAAGCAGAGAGGTAATCAGGCTAAATTAACTGATGCAATAGAGGCAAAAGTCCACTTAACAAGGGAGAACAGACGAGTAGGAAGGGACATTTAAAATGATCAATAAATTTGTTCTGTCTTTCCATATATGTTTCTTACTGGTGACCTGAATTCCAAGAAAACACAGTTCAAAGAGTGGAGACTGGGAAGCTTGCAATTGCTCAGAGCTCAGTAGCGAAATAATCGTGGTGAGTACAGTCCTGAACTCGAGCTTGCTGATTTCAATTTCTAATCAGACTTGTCTCGTGGCACAGAATAAATGATAATTACAAGCACTGCAGGAGCTTGTTGCTGTCATGACTGAAGTCTGATCATTCTGTATCTGTTATTTAATTAAATTTGCTTATAAATTCCACATTACATGACATTAAAGATAAGATGCAAAGTTGTTCCTCATTTGGTTTCTTTTCACCTTTTAATCCATCAAAGTTTCTAAGCCCTAACTGCTCTGTTATGCTTTCTTCCCTGAAAAGCAGCTAGTAAAATCTGTTATTTTTATTGTAACAGCCTGCTTCTTTCAAACTCATTCACGTGTTGAAGCAATGGGCTGAGTATTCCACAGTGACTTAAACTTTGACTTGTTTTTATTAAGCGTAACGGATGTGATTAGCTATTTACAGAGGTGATCATACAGGCCACTGTTCCATAACATCTGAATACCTGCAACAGTACAAAAATTATCGCATGGGATTTCCAGCCTTCGGGGATTGTATTTTTGATTTCAGATGTAACAGCTCAGAGGCTATACAGAAAATGTGGGTTCAAGCATCTCACAAGTTCTTTCCCTACTGGGGAGAAATCTGTAGGTGGAAACTTTGGGCAAAAGAACAGTTCAGAGAACTGAATGAGGCTCAGCTCTGCCTCTGATGCGCACAGGGCATTTTCGTTCCTTTTTTTTCATCACCAATTTTTTTGGCCATTAACTTCAACATAGCCTGAATTTTACTTAGAGAATTGAAGGGACTAAGCAGTGTAAGTGACTACGTCTAGGGGGGTTTTGTGCTTCTGTGTAGCTGTAGTTATTTGTTGCTACCATTTCATAGCTTCTTGAGTAGAAGCCTCCACACCCTAGATTTCCCTTTTG
This sequence comes from Sula dactylatra, assembly GCA_013389905.1. Taxonomy (NCBI): domain Eukaryota; kingdom Metazoa; phylum Chordata; class Aves; order Suliformes; family Sulidae; genus Sula; species Sula dactylatra. The sequence goes on from WEKW01020406.1 coordinate 32,400, forward strand.
TTAAAATCTTGAATTATGTCCTTAGTGGTAGTGTTGAGCCAACATTTTTCCTTCAAAAGGTTTTGTATATTTTTTGCATATTATATTCTCTTTCCCCAGACTAACTTGGAAGTGTTTTATTCTTATTACAGTTTTAGTGTCTTTATCCCTAACACAAATTGCAAACAATCGATTTATGATGCTTATATGATTTAATAAAGCTCACTTGTTTTCTTTTATGAGAAAACTATATCCTGACACATCAACATTACAACTGAAAATTAGTTTCACATACAGGTCATCTGTTGTAAAAACTATTTCCTAATATTAAGTCCAGGTCTGCAATTCGTTACTCTGCATTTGGTGCTGCTTGCTATCGAAGGCAGTTTAATTTGAAGAGAGCTGATAAGAATTTATGATGGTCTGTAAGAAATATAGTGGGTTCACAGTGGTCTAGCATATCTTATGGATTTCATACAACACATTCTGCTTTTCACTACAAAGGCTCCTTTAAGCAAAAAATGACCTTTCATCTTAGCATTCATTGATACACGACAACGCAGTGGCTCTGAAGAGAATTACACACTTCTGCTGCTGCTCTGTGTGTTCACGTTCATGTTTTAATTGGCACTGAACTGCCCTGAGATGTCAATTTCAGTTGACTAAAACCAATTTTTATATGAGATGTTAGTACAAAAGCCTGCACTATTTTAATTAATGTGGTATTTGCATACCTCGTCTTCCTAAAACAAATCCTTTGTTATATCTCACATTTGGTTTTAAAGAAAGGTACGATGTTGCACCACTTTAACCTTTGAAAAGATTAGTTGCATAGTTGTAGTAATATATTGTCCCCTTTATGAGCAAAAAGTCCTTCTTTAAAAAGGTGAATAAAACAGTAAAACAGATGGCTTTAAATGTATTTATTAAATAACAATTCAAAAAGGATGAGATTTTGGATGGGAGACCTACCATTTTCAGCAAATAATAACACTATATGACAAAATTAGGCACAACTTAACTTCAGTTACGTCTCTAACTTCAATTTCAACTTGGTCATGTCTTCTGTATTACTGAATTAGCACTGTGGCTTCGCTAAAATTTGTCCTGGTCAAGCCCAGAAAACTTACTTTTCTATATCTAACACCAGTAAGACACTCATCCTTTTCAGCTTAACTCAGTGTAAAGGCAGTTTTTTCAGACCCAGAGGTTTTTTTTTTCTGCACTATAGTTCATCATCTTTCATGTACATTTTGCTCTGTTTTATATTTTTGGAGGCTAAAGTGATAGTCCTCGGCCACTGGAGAAATTTTTATTGCAGGGTGCATATAATGTAGCCAGAGCAAAGGATTCACATATTCACATGATTATAGGGAAATGTATGCTGTTATTCTGCTGAACTGTTGGTTGTTAATAATTCGAGATAGCAACAGTTGGAAGATAACTGTATAGCAAATACACCAATCAGGTGCTCCTAATAAATCAAAATGGAAGGAATTTCACTATTCAGGCAAAATGAGGGCTAAGTTTGCATGACACTAGCCCCATAGTAGCTCTAAATTACCCAGAGCATTTCCTTTCTACTATCCAGATACACAGTCTGAATGAAGTGTGGGGGACCAGACCATCGGTATGACACTTCCAGACGAAGAACCCCTGCATGGGAACAGGTAAATCTGTAGCACATCAGCAATGGTTTCCCTGCATCCTGAGACACAGCGCAGTACATCGTGGTTGATTTCCAAAGTATGAGGATAACTTACAGCATGTCAGAGCAATCTGTTTAAGAGGTAAAGGGCAGGTACGGCACTTCCCGCTGTGTTTGACATCATGTGTGTGTGAAGCCATACAGTGGAGATGCGGTGGGTGAGGGACAAAGCAATTCCACGTAATGAAGCTGCTCTCCTGCTGACTGTTGGCAACATGGTGCTGCAGAGGGCTTGGATGTACCTTTTGTCTGGGCAAACTTGACAGGAAAGCAATGACTTTTGGACTTATGGTCTGGTATTCGGTGGTGTGAATTGCCTAAGAAGCACAACTACCAACGAAAAATTTTCTACCTGTTTTATTTTGAACAAGCATATACACACATACTGCCTAGATACGTCATGATTAATTAATGTTTTGTGAGTCTGAGATTTCTTAATTAGACTAACAGTTTGAAATTGCATTCACCAATGCAGGATGCAATTTATATCAGAAATGCCCATAGTAATTATTAAGAATGTGAAAGAGATGACCTAGACATGATATAACTAAAAATTTTCAGCAAAAGAAATTATTAAATAAACACTCAATATTCCTGTGAGATGAGAAACGTGAATCCCTGATTACTCTCTCACTGTGTGATTTTATGCAAAACTGGTCTGTCATGATAATTCAAGGATTAGTTCTTGCTATTTAACCTCCCTTTCTTTGTCCTCCACGTGGTTTCAAATGATGAAATCCTCTAACAATATACCTGTAATATTAGTGAGAACATATCTCATATTTCTACATAGAAATAACTGCACCTCAGGCAGTGACCCCTGTATACACTTACTGAACCTTCTAGAGGCAACACCTATAATACATTAACTATCTAATAACAGTTTGCTCAATACCTTGATCATAATTACTTTTTTTTTAAACAGGTTATGTTAGCTTATGTGATTAAGGGCTCATCTCCATGACACAAAAAAGCATAGAAGCACCAATGCAGATGGAGGAAGCCCCAGTAACTCGGTCAGGGGGTTACTGCCTGGAGGTATGGGGCACGTTATGGGATGCAGGGGAAGAGCATTTGGGGATTGTACAAGACCAGTGATGGGATGTTTAGAAACCAAAGATGGGGAAAGGGAAGGATTGAGGTGGATTGAGGAGGGACAAGTATGAGAAAACAGAAGGATAAGGGGACAAAAGGGGACAGCCATGTGTTAGCAAGGCTGGTCAGTACGCTCGTCTGACTGCCCCCTCTGCCTCGTCAGAGCAGTCTGCCCCATCTTCTCATTAAAATCCATTTCTGGCTCTTGTCCTGAGTGAGGGGACTCTCTGTTCTGCCTGTATGTGTGTGCCAGCAACTGGGGTAGGGACCACGGATCGCAGCAGGAGCCCACTTTGTGGGCTTTGTGTCCGCAGTGGGAGAGATGGGGTTCTGTGCCCATTGTCTGGGTGCGTACGTCAGGGTGTGATCACTAGTGACTATCGAGCAGGACCAGCAGCAAGCAGGATAAGAGGCTTGGGGACCAGATATCGAGGTGGCTGTAAGTCTGGGTCAGATACTGGAGAGATCAATGTCACAAGGTGGCTACTGGAGGGACCAGGAGGTCCAAGCCAGCTACTAGTGAAACCATGGGGTCTGGGGCAGACTGAGACTGGTTTGCATGTCTGTGTCTGTGTCTGAGGCAACTGGAGCTGAGAGGATCCAAGGGTACGTGTGTGTGTCTGTGTGTTTTTATCATCTGCTAGCGAGAAGAGCAGTTTCTGGTATCTCCACGTTACTGTACAGTGAGCTTTCCTATACATCAGGTACATTGAGTACTGGGGGTGAGAGGGACCAGCACTGAGGCAAATATGTGGATAAATAAAAGCAAGATACCTTGTTTGTTCTGGGCCACAATTACACCATCTCAGGGTTCCTGTAAAAAAAAAATGTTACTTTTTCTGTATCTTTTCTACTGTTTAAATGTAAATATTGTTATATGTGTTCAGCTGTTATTTGAATAACATTCTGTTGTTTGGTGTTTTGATCCTGTCTAAGGACAGATTGTGGTTAGTGTTGAGAGAGAGATTTCTTACCGGGCACTCTGTATCTAACATGAGCTCAGCTGCGGTTTCGAACACACAAAGGATGCAGCTCCTCAGCTTCAGCAGAAAGGTATGCAAAACACCCAGCTCATGGTGGCTACACTGCTGCAATGCAGTGGTTGATCTATCTCTGCTTCCCTCCTTCAGACAAAGTGGGAGTTGGGCTCAAAAGAATGTGTGATCTAATGGTCTTCTGCTGCCTGAATACAGATGATGCCCTGATATGATTACAGTTAATGGAAATACAACATAGTGCTTAGGCTTTGTTTTCCTTTCTTAAGAACAAGCTACCCTGCTTACAAAGTGGGTTTATATAAGATTCAATGAGTTTCATTCCAGGAATGCTGAATTAGTTTAGATGACTAGCTTGTAGAAATTAATGTGACATTTCCAGAGAAAACTGCAAGTATCAAAAGTTTCTTTTGATACAGAGTTAAAATCACTCTACTGGAACTTTTGTGTGCAGCTTCATCAGTTTTATTTTTACAGGATGCACAACGGAAAAGAATCTTTCTTTAAACAATTTATTGCAGTTACTATACTCCTGAATTATTATCATCATCATTATTAATATCAAACAATTTCATGTTCCCTTAGATCTTCCCTTTATCCTAAGGATGATCTACACCAACAGCAGCAATGTTTTTACTGTATTGTGAACACACAGTTTGCTCTACAAATATAAAAATTATTCATGATACCACTTTCAGCTTGAATCTTCCAGCCTGGAGAAATGAAAACATTGATGGGCATGAATAACCAATCAGTGGTATATATCTTTGTCAGCTCAGTATTTTTTCAGCAATCTTGTAATGGAAATTAGAAAAAATTCTGTGGGCATATTTGTATTTATGCATTAATGGATGGCAGTTTTAATTATTAGTTAATATTTCTATTTAGGGCACCAGACATTTAATCATCTGATTGCCCAGAATCTTCCTCAGCATTCCATCAAGTTTATGAATAACCTGTAATGACAGATGGCAAAGGGCATGTCCTGGCAGTTAATGACTGAGTGGAGTTGCGGGGGGATAGATGCAAACAGCTACCATAGGAAAATGACAATACTGACTTCCCAAAATAAAATCTTTTGCTAACAACTTATTAAATTTTCTTTTTTTCCCAGTCATGTTTTTCCTAGGTTTGTTCTTTCAGAACCTCTTGGAGTTTTATGGAATGAAAGCTGCCTACTTTCAGGCTAGTTAGTCGAATTTGCTGCTTTTAACATTTTTCAATAATAGGGAGTAATGGAAGACATCGTAAACTGTGGATCAACAACATGTTGGCAAAATACTTCTCTGTGAAGAATTTCGGAGTGTTACATGGAACACATTCATTTTCTAAAAAAAAATGATAAAACACGAACAAGAGCTGAACCAGGCACCTGACTGCATATTTGTTGCCAGTATGTGCTTCTCCCTTCTGGCTCTTTCAAAGATTAGAACACAGAATATTTTAGTGGAGTCTAACATCAGTAGCTTGACTAGCAGATTACTGTGAAAGCCATGCTTTTAAAGAAGACAAAATTAATCTTTCTTCTTTCTTAATACTGGTTGAAGGATCTTCTTTGACTTTCCTTGTTAGGTTCTAGACTAGCCCTGCAGACCACTAGAAATTCAGTCTCAGTTAAGTCTGCAGAGCTGACACACATCAGCATTTGTTGTTACATCTTAAATAAAACTGAGAAAACAAAATAAATCCTGCAGAAGACAAGGTCATGAACAGCCTTGTCAGTTTATTTTAAAATAAGCAGTTTCTGCCTGTAGAACTTAGGGCACAAGCTTAGCTCTCATAAAGTGGAAAATTTTAATATATAACAGTAAGTGACTTTTATTTGAAAATCATAGGGGTCCAGTCTCCATGGCTTTTTTTCTTTTTTTCTTCTTCTTTTTTTTTATAATAAGAGTTGCTGTGTTAAATGGTAATTGTTGCTGACCTCTGTATAATATTTAGGCTGCTTTCCAGTTCCCAGCAGGAAATGGTCTGCCAGCTGAGCTGACCATAAGGTTGACAATTAAGGCCAATTCTGAGGGCATTTTCTGTGCTGTTGGTACCAGCAAACTAAGAAAGAAGCCACAAATGCATTTCACACTGACATAGTGAAATTTGTCTAAAGCCTTAATAAAGGAATAATAAAAGTATTTAGTTCATATGAAAAAGAGTGCAGAACAGTTCTGCCAAAGTTTCATAAGGGCAACAATGGTTTTTTATCATGAAACAGTCTGATTTGCAGTCTTGTCAGTTATGATGCAGTATGTTGAGGGTTTTGTTCACAAGTTTCCATATCTCTAGAACACATTGTTATTGCTTTTGTTTTATATCATATCATTTAAATACATAATCCTGTTCCTTAACCTTTTTGTTCTTCTCTTGAAACTGATGTGTTTTCTCATGAGCAGGGCTAAATACATACCCAAAATTTCTGGAAGCAGATCCAACAGCAGCTGGGCTGCTGAGGCTTTCGTGCTTCCCAGTGTGATACAGGGGACACCTACACCCTGACGGAGGAGGAAGGATGAGCACTCTCACCATTGGCTAGGTAACTATTTTGCTCATAGGTACACGAGTTACAAGTTGTGAGTTACGAATTAGAGAACTTGTGAGTTAGAAAGCTTATGAATTAAGTGTGAGTTCATATGCAAAGGGGATTGAGCCTGTTTGTTGTGTTTGTTTTCTTTCCAAGTGAGCTCATAAAATAAAGTTTAATTTACAGAGTATCCTGACCTGTAATTTTGAGAGATCCAGACAGACCATGACCAATGTGTCTTAAGTCTTTTCTGTGAAGAGAAAATACTACATTTTGCTGTATAACAGAGAATCCATTGGGGAACAATCTATATGTTACGTCCATGGAGCAGTCAAGTTAATGCAGTCTGATCAGTGTCACTGTAAATAATGTGAAAGCAATTCAGTGTGCAATACCAGGCTGGACTCATGATAGGAAAAGAACCACCTGAAAAAAAACAAAGCCGGGGAACATGACACACGGCTGGCACTATGTTTTGCACGTGAAGATTCAGCATGCTTTGAAAGTAAATGTGAGCAGTCATGCAGCAAAGGGATACCGAAGGGGCATCTGAGCTGGCTTGGCTAGGAGAGCCTCAGAGGCTGCAGGGAGACACTGGCTTCTATTATTTTTTCCTGAAAAATCAGTGGACACTTGTTATTGCCCATACCTCTGCAAAAACCACTCACAAAGGCTTCTTCAAGAAATCTCTTCTCTGCTGGATCCTGCATGCATGTCAGAATGCTTTGGCCACAGAAGTTAGGCATGCACTTGTATAGTCTTTGCTATTTAGGACCATAGTTTGGTACCTCATCACCACTCTAAACAAGGTGAGATACTGTTTTTCTTTGGAGGGAGTACTGGTTTTGCTGGAAAAATACATTTGATTCTGGCTTCTTCATTTTATACCAGTGAGTAAAATTTTTCCTATATCAGTTCCTATACTAGGTGGCTTATAACTGCAAATAGGTTTCTTATGAGTCCAGTTTATCCATGTCATTCTTGGGATTCCCAACACAGTAGGACCTGCATCTGTTACAAAGGTTCCTTCACATGACTACAATAGAAAAAAAATCACTGAAAACCTGTAGGATGCAGGTGGATCTAGCTGCTTTGCTGATTAGCTGTGTTCTAGTAATTTTCAGTTATACACACTGAATGCACTATTTGAAGATTTAAAGATTTTTATTTAAACATATTTGAACTTAAGAATCAGACTGGAAAAACATGGCTCCTCTTAACATTCCCCAACCATTCCTGAATGCCCTTGGATTAAATCTGTGATGTTTTAGGATCAAAATTCTTTTAGAAACAGTATTTCGTATTCTCTAATGAAATACAGTGCTTGCTTTAGCAAACTGTAAATTTGTCAGCATGTGTTCATTTTAATTTTGTTTGCTTTCTTTGGTTAGGAGCATGTTACCCTTCAATCAGTGTTGCAGTAATGTTATTTATCTCAGCACAAAGGGGACACAAAATTCCCACATAAAGACAAATCACCCTGTATAAATCTACAAAACAGTGTGTCAGTACAGTCTTATGTAACAAAAAAAGGTAAAACACTTGAAGTTAATTTCAAAGCCACATAGAATGGTTCTGGTTTCAAGTATTAAGCAGATTCATGCAATTATTTAAGCCAGCAAACATAATTGGTGCTGCTTCTCAAATTAATTGTGTCTAAATTCCTAGTAACACATAGAAAAGACTTTTTTATTTTTGGATTAAAAGTGAACAATTTTCAGCTGAACCTGTCCTAGAATAATAGGATAATATTGAAAGTCTCAGTTCTCAGGGGTCAGCCTTTCTAAATCTTTCAAAAACCCCAAATATTTATAAACAGAAAAATATGCAGATACAAATTAAGCCATACATTTTAGTGGCTGGAAAGTACTGAGGGATTTTTCAGTATTCCAATTTTCTGTATTCTTATAACTGCTTAGTGTTAACTACAAGTAGCTTCAACAGGAGCTTTGCATGTAAATGTCCTGTGCATAAGTGGAAAACCAGATGAGTTTCCTGCAAGTACTTCATTATTTTTTATCTCTCTTGAGATTACATTTCCTTAGTATGACACTTGCTACTGATTCACCAAGCCACACTTATTAACATGTTTGAAAGAATCATATTTTATATGAGTAGAAACATTTCAGATTAACAAATAAAGGATTAGTCACCATTTAAATGTCCAGGGAAACCCAGGCATGGTCAAATCAAGTATGGACAAGTTAGTTCTGAGCAGACTTTTATTGTCCTTTTCAGATATCTAACAGAGTCTGGCAGTTCAGATAAAATATCCTTAAATTTCTTAAAGCATACTTTGTTCTTTTAGTTATGAAATAATGTTATGATTAACAAAAAACAAGTTGAAGGATTTCATCTATATACACTGGGGGCTCAAGAAAACTTATAAGCAGACTGATTTCAAGATACTGAAGCACTAAATAGTTTTGCCTTTAAAAAATCCACTTTGGTGAGTGTATAGTAACATTGGATTATTTCACCTAAGTATTTGCTTTATTAATGTCTTCCTGAACTTCCTGTAGCTTGAAGCGTCTCTCCGTGACACAAATTGTTGAAATAAGTTAATGAAATCATTTACTATTGGCTTTACTCAGCATTACCACAGAACAGCTTTCACCAAAAATTGAATGGTTTTCACCAAAAATTAACGTTACTTCACCTCTCAATTGCTGCGATGACCACCCTCCGGTCAGAGGTCAGTACATGCCAAACCAAGGGTGGTGCTAGAAAAGTCAGGTGGCAGAGCCTGGCTGGGGAGAGCTGTTAGCCCTCAGCACCCCCCAACGGTCCCCCCCCAAGACTCCCCCCCTCAACGGTGCCCCCCAACGGTCCCCCAAGAGCCACCGCTCACAGCCAGGGTCCTTGCCCTGTCCCACCTGCCAGCTGCCGGCTGGAGGTAACGGCCAGCTCAGCGGCCGTGGGGATGGGGAGCAGAGTCTGGGGGCCCTGGCTGCTTTTCTGGTGAGGAATGAAAGCTTGAAAGATCGGTCCCTAAATGCAGAAATGTTAAAGCTGTCATCTGTTGTGGAAAAGAAGGGATTCTCTTTAGCCATGGCTTAGCTTAGGTTAACTTTCCACCTTTCCTGCATTTAGAGGGGCCTCTAATACGATGAGGGGGTTGGAAACAAGGTGACTGTGCCTGTTAAAGCCACTGAACAATTCAGGATAGTAAGAAAGCAAAACTGACCCTGAAAAGTGTAAGATTTTCTGATACTACGAGCAATAAAATAAATTGCTAGCTGAGGGTTACTAAACCTGCATAACTTTTGGTTCGAAGAGTGCCTAAGGGCTGGTTGTTGGCAGCATTGCTGTATGAATATCCTCATGCTTGTGGGCTGTCATTGAGCTTTTGTCACTGGTCCTTATTAGAAAAAGCCAAGCCGTTAAGAAAGGTTTGTGTTTCATTTCTTGAAAATATATCATAGGTCAGCTGTAAGAAGCCATTAAATAGTTTCCAACTACAATTAGATACAATTTAAACAAGCATCTTACAGCTGCTGAGGGAAAAAGGTCCTGCAAGATAACACTGATGCATCCTGGATAACCTGTCCCTCTTTATTACAGCACTAAACTTGCAGGTTTTCATTTAGATATGCCTAAATTTTGACATGCGTAAATACTAAGATATCTACGATACAGGTAGAGACTCTAACAAATCATACGTTTTTCAAGCAGATACACGTTTTGTTAGTCTCTCAACATTTTTTGCTGGCAATTGAAAAGATCAAGTATTTCAATTGACCATCAGCTGGGTTTAAAGGCCTTATATTATTTGATCAGCTGATTATTTTTTATACTTTGTCTAATACAATTTGATCCTTGTGCCAAAACAAAAGGAATTTTTAAATTTTGTTTCTGTTCAAGAAAAATGAGTGCTGTCTTCAGTCTTCTTCAATTTTCCTTCCTTGTTAGCTCTGCCATCTTGCTGTGCTCTAGAAGTTAATGAAATGAGTGGGGTCATATTCATCCCCTCTGTTTTCCCCGACGATGTTACACTTCAGGCTTCTACAGGAGGAGCTTGGGGTTGTAGCTGGAAGGGAGTCTATCCGGACCTGTAACAGTAGATTTTTAGATGTGACATATTGCTGTTAGAGGTACTAATTACTTCTGCATGGTTTTTGCTAGTATAGCTGCTTCTGTATCAAAAGATGTTTTGCCTGTATAGCGTTATTAGTATATATGCCACCTCAAGGCATGATTGCAGTCTTTTTGGATCTAGCGGTTATGAGTAAAGAGTTTATTGCTACTCAGTTGGAGTTTACCACTTCCACAGCTGAGATAACTTTGCCTGTGAACTGCCCTGATCAGTTCTGGTGCACAGTTAGCTGTTGCATTGGTTTGAACCATCTGTTCTGCGCTAAATAGATTGAGGAACATGCAAGTGATGTCTGAAAGTGTATTGACTGTGGGAATACTAGCTACTGCCAGAGTGGTAAGAAACGGTAAGGAAACAGCAGCGCTTCATATTCCTGGGGTGCGAAGGGATGTCCCACATGTAGTAGGAGTGGTTTGAAGGGATTACTGTCACCATTTGCTTACAGCTGCCTCAGTGACTAATTCTCACAGCACTTCCCTGCTTTTTTAGAAACTTTTTGAGACTGTTAGAAACTTAGTTTATAAATACTACAAGAAGGGGGAAAGTGCCACTTCTCATCACAGGATGCTTTTAGGTTGTCATAAAAGTAATGTTACCAGATGTTCAGAAATAAGGGTGAACTTCCACATTAATATTAGATCAGGATTCAGCAAACCTCTTCAACACATGATGAAATTTAAGGTATGTTCATGCTTTACCATCTTGCACTTTGTCTTTAATCTAATGAGCACAGTGACCTGCTGCCACTGTGAATACAGCTAGATCTAAAGAAGAGTGTAGTTTCAGAAGCAATCTCGGCCCCTGGGATAAGAAAAGTCCTCCTTCCTTCCATTTCCTAATTTTAAGATCAACTGAGTGACCTGAGCCCTGATGCACGGGGCTAACTCTGGATCCCAGAGAACAGGAGAAGAAAACGAGCTCAAGGGATCAGCTAAGCTTGCAGCCTCATAAAATTATGTTCTGCTGTTGAGTTGCCTTAACTCCCACTGGAATGAGCAAGTCTGCTGCATTGACTTGTTACACTGAGTTTCAAAACCCCAGACAAAAGACACTGTAGCCAATGATTAAGCCTCTTGCTATTCGAATGCAAAGAAGGCAACATCTTTACCTCTTTCTGGTTTATCTATGGCATACACTTTCTATTGTGTAATATAGACCAACAACTAACGCTTCAAGCAGCTTTTATTCTTCTGTGCACTCTGTTTATATCACTGAAAATGCAATACAGAACATAATTTCAGTAGTGTTTCTTGAATTTAAGTATTTGGCTTAAATAGTTCATAAGATTTGTAATGGAATGCAAATAAAACATCTTTTTCTAGGTATCAGCTATTGGGACATCATTCACTGTTTTGGTGGGAAATGAGAGTGTTTAATTCCATGAGGTATGTGTTGTAAGCTAATAACACATGAAATAAAGATGATGAAGGAACTGTGTGTCCTGTCAGACCACTTTCTCCTATTACATATCTGTGTCTGGTCCACCACGCAGACCAAATCAGTGGAAGGAGGAAACTGCTTTTCCTTGACCCCTTTAAGCAAATGTTGGCACAGAGCAGATTTACAAGTGGTCAATACGGCACAAGCTGATTTTATACAGCAAGCTAGTGTATGTTGAGCCAGATCCTACCTCTAGTTTTGCAGACGTTGATCTGCAGTAATCTATTTTGATCTGAATTTGATTTTATGCATACATATGTAATTCACTGTTGCAAGTCAGCTTCTGGAGATAGAGACACCAGTTAGAGTTTACAATACTTAATAGTTTTACCATGTTACATATTATCATGTTTGATCTTTGATGATCCCAAAGCATGTGAAGGAATAGAGAAGTGGGACCTAACTGGGAAACAGCTAATATAATATCTAAATGAGACTTGCAAGTCGGAAATGAAGACCTCTGCTCTGTCCTGGTTTTGAATGCATTTTTTACTTTGGTTAGAAAGTACAATGGTCTTTTTGAACTGGATTTTTTAGATTACTATTTTTGGCTGCATTCAGGATTTTAAAAAATCCTCAGAATATCTGTTCAGACTCTTTTAAACTTTCCATATACACTGTATATAGTATACAAGTCTTAAAAAAATTCAGAAATTCTTTTTTTTTCTTGTAGAGGTCCTTGTAAAAATGTACACTCTTATCAAATTAATGCAGTAAACGTGTTTGTCTTTATAGTTCTACTTTATTCATTTTTCAAGGCAAATAAATGTTTAATTTGCCACTTAGTGTACCATTAACTGCTTTTGATTTGTCAACTGCGTGAACAATCGGTTCCAATGCTGCAGAAGCAAACACCCAAATACCACCTGTTTTCTAATAAGGCATGCAGATCTTCTCAGGTATAAAGATCACACTGAATGGGGAAACACTCATTGCTGCAAATTGAATTCAATTGATGTTTTCTTACTGTTAGGATGAAGAATACCTACTCCAAATGGATGAGCGAAACAAAATGCTGAAAGAAAAATTACTATCTCGTCTCCGGTTTGAACCAGACAGGACAGAGGTACTGCTTATGGTAAAAGGCAGGTATAGTGGGTGTGAACCAGCTGACAGCAGTAAAAAAGACAACAATGAACTGGTGAGAATGTGCACATTTTTAAACTAGACTGTGTGTCAACATTTTAATTGCAGTTAATATCCTCCTAACTATAGTCCCATTATACTAGAAGTCTGACTTAGAGTTAACTACTATAATTATATGGTCTTAAACTACAGTTAAATACAAAAGCATGTACGTTCCTGAATCCTTTCTAAGTCTGGGTGCCCAAAAGCCCAAAATTAGGTCTTCAAAAATTCTGGTCTATTGCTGCTAATCCTGGAGTCACGGTTGGCTTGTGCACTTATAAATTAAAGCCAATGCTATTGCATATGTGCTTTTAGACCGAACTCTGGGCCTGCGCAGCTGTGACTCTTGAAAGTGTAGTGTTGCTGAGTTGTTAGAGATATCTTAAGAGTGGACCAAAACTGAAGTAGAAGCAGACTTGTAGTAGAATACAGGGGCTTGCAGAGACTCGTCAGGGGTAATTTTTGCACAACTGATTTTTTTTTTTTTTTTGTCAAGGCAGTTCTGGGGATATTGGGATGTTTTGTAAGACTGAAAAAAGTGATGTTAACCTAATGTGTAGGCAGGCATCCTTTGTATGGACAACCTTGATATACTTAGGATAATCCTAGATTTACAGTATTTTCACATACACCTTTTTTTTTTCTTCTAAGTCTGGCTTCTCTCTGGGAAAATGTTATAAGAATACATGTTGATTACATGTTTAATGCCTGCACAGCTGTGGGAGTGAAAATGTTTTCCATAGCTGTTAAATCAATGCCTTCTTTGATTTTTTTTTTTTTTTTTAGATTATATGACCACTCACTCAATAGTTATTGAAATTAATGTGTTTCTCTGCCCTTTGCTCCCAGTCATCCTCAGTAGAGAAGAAATACCCTATTCTTCGCACAGCAGTTTACAGAGCAAGGACAGAAAGGAGATACAAAGCAGCGATAAAAGTGGAAGGCATGTGTTTTGGAAATGTGTATGTGTAATTACATTTCTTTATGATAACTTTTTGCTCTCTGTTACTTAAAATTTGAAACAGCAATGGATGTCTTCTACTGAATTATTTGACTGTTCCCTGCAAACTCTGTGAAGCCTGGACTGATGCTCTGGCATAAACTTTATAATTTTTGCTCATTGCAATGGACTCTGATCTCATTTATGTCACTGAAAATCTGGAGAAGTGCTAGTGAAGTCATTGTAAATGGAATACAGTCTAGTCAACGGGGAATTACATACTATGTTAACCTGTGCAAATGCATTCCTATGTGCTGTGATGCTTTCATCCATATAAAAGAAGACAAGTATTAGTATTTTTCAAATTTAATGATGGAATATGATGACTGAGTTGATTTAATTGTTTAAAGTTTATTGTCTTGAATTGAAACTAAAGGAGTGTTCATATTGCTCTCAAATACTGTATCAAAAACCTTTGAAGCAGCACGACAAGGTGAAGGGATGATGTATACTTGCCAAGAATCAAAGGTTCAGAAAAATTGCTGTGGTGGGATCAGTGAAGTCCAGGATTCTGTATCTGTCATTAGCAGGAGTAGAGGCTATTTAGGGAGACCACACAAGCCTGTCTGACTGCCTTCTGCAGTGCATTTCCCTTGTAGCCCCCTAGCACCCATAGTTATTGGACCCTGAAAGTTTGGGGCTGCAGCTCTGCCGTATATCTGTTTATGAACCTGTTGACCATGAATTTGTCTTCTCCCTTTTTGAACCTCCTCATACTGTCATCTTCCACAGAGAGCTGTGGCAAGAAACTCTAGGTATTCATAATCCCCAGTTTCCTGGCACAGTTCATTTTTTGGTTTCCTTTCCCCTTCATACAGATGGTGAGAAGGGAAAATATTTTTCTGAGTCTGAAGAGACAAGAATGCCTTCTTACAGGCAAACCCCATTCTTCAATTTTGTGGATTGGTTTAAAACCACACTTGGGGTATTTTATCCTAAATTCCTTTTTTTAAAAAATGAAGTTTGTCTACCAGTTTCTTCTCAATGCATTTTGAACTAACTGATCTGTTGCATCTAAACTTATATGAGAGATGTAGACATCTGGAGATTGTGAACTTCTCAGTTTGTGAAAAACGAGTTTTGTGTAATGGAACCTCAATTTTCATTAGTCCTGAGCCAGACAGAATGATTTCCATCCCAGATAATGGAAAGTATCTGACCATTAAGCATCTGCATTCTGGCTTGTATCACCAGCCAGAATACGTGCTGCTAATTGTCTAGTTTAATTAGTAGATGATGTGTGAGAAAGCTGAAAGGAGGAATCCAAGCATGGAAATTGGGGAGAGAAGTATTTCTGGGGAGTGGGTAGGGAACATTAAGGCATGGATTAGAAAGCTACCAGTCTTCATTAGTTTCAGTGCTCACAGTACAACTTATTTTGTATTTGTGTATTTTGCCCAGATGAAATTTTTTGTTTTGTACATTTGTCTTCAGAAAAACATGTAAGTGCTGCTACTAGTATATCAGGGGCTGCTAACATGGATTTCTGTCTCATCTTTCACATGCTGGATTTGACTTTGCCAGCACTTCAGTCATTCTTCTGATAACTTTCTGAAGAATGGTGTTGACGTCATTCTTCAGTCAACAGAGGAATCTTGTTTGGGGTTGCCATTTTGCTACATGAGGTTTCACTTTTTTGCTCTCACGCTTCTCTTTTCAGAAGGCAAAACTCCTCTTAGCACAGAACTGTCTGCACTGGCTGTACCATCTGGTTCAGCACAGTCTAGTCCTCCATTTTTTTTTTAGATTTTTCTGACAAGTTTCTTTAAGTAATCTTCTCTGCTCTAACTGTGAAGAAAGGATTCTATAACAGCTCCCAGCCCCAAAAATAAAGCATGTCCCTATACCTTTGAATTATCGAAGATCAAGTCTCCATTCATAGACTCAAGTACAAGACAATTGCTAACCACCATAATCCTTCTTTGCAGCCAGGGAACTGGTTTGTACCTCTTATCTTTTGGAACAGGTTTTCATATTTGATTGCACGCTATCACACGGAAAATGTATTTCATAGTGAATGAGGGCCATTACTGAGGAAGATTCTACTGATCTGCTGGTCTAGGTAAGATGACAGCAGACCAGCACAGTGCAGCACTATGTCCTAGCTAGAGAAGAGAATAGTTTTAAAAAAAAGGAAAAAAAAAAAGTGTTTCTTCCTAACAGTTAGCAGAGGACAGATGCATAATCTTGACCCATGGAAGGGTGAACATGCATAATCAAACTTTATTCTAGTACAAAGAATGCAATTTATAGGACTATGTCAGAGTTTGGCCAATTTATGCTTCCTCCGAGAATTCCGGATCTGAGTGGACATTGGTGTCTCTCAGTGTGACAGTCTTAGGTGGGAGATGAGGATTTACTTGTCTATTCTGGGCCACGTTGTCTTCTGCATCTATGTACTGCTGTGAGACAGATGTGTCTCAGACATGTGCAAAGGAGTGACTGTGTTCTCTGCCAGATAATCAGTTAATGTATTGATATCTAGATAATTATTGTATATGGTTATCTAGATAGTTAGTAGACAATCACTGCTCTGTTATCAGTACCTCTCTCACTTTCTCCTGTCTTTCTGGAAAGTGGCTGCTGTTCCCACCCTTTCTGATTAGTCCCTGAACTAACACATGGAACATTCAAGAACAGCTTCGAGGTTCAAGGTCTTTAGAAGAGCCATACTGAGAATGCTAAGGTAGCTGTTACATCTAGCTAAGGCTGCTGGCATATCAGGCAAAGCTGCTCCTTTTGTCGAAGACCTGAAATCAGTCTTCAAAAGAACAGACTGCTGCTGAAGTGCTACCCACAGCTAAGTGTGCATGTACCACAAGAAAGGCATTATGGTGAACAAGTATCAGGAGAAGAAAGAAGTTATGGAATAGAGTAACTTCTTTGAGACGTATTTTTAGTATGAACAGGGCTCGCCCTG
>WEKW01020411.1:6622-28248 GCA_013389905.1 Sula dactylatra
GGTTTTTTATTTTTTTTTTTTTACATTCAGCCAAGAAAATTCTGCTCTTTCTACATAGGAAGTTTAATTCAGTGAGAAGAATGGCATTTATGTCACTTCAGTTTTGATTTTGTAGTTTTAAAAAAAGTGTGTTAAAAACACCAGCATCATGCAACCCTTATATGAGTCACCATTTATAAGTAGTTGCATTTAGAAGATAACAACAAGACTCTTCTGTACTTTTTCACAGCAGACTCAAATAGACTAGCATCTCAGGAGAAGAGTACTCTGTCTCCATGACACCTTGAATTATCCAGTTACCATAGTACCCACAATTTTAAAAGACTGGTCATTCTAAACAGATTAGTAGGAGCAGAAGGAACCAATCCAGAAGATATTTAAATGCTCCAGTATCTTATTGTTCCGGATAATAGCAAGTTTTTACCAGATAGCAAGGGCTTTGTTTAATAGCTTTGTTGGTTACTGTTCCCTTTGTAGTATAATGTATGAAAAAAACTGAATTACATGATGAAAATGATAAGCAATAAGTTCTCTTTGAGGATATTTATAGGTACAGTTTTTAAAGCACATCAGCACAGAAAAACAAAATAATTCTTCTTTGTTTATCTGTTACATTGTACCCTAAAAAAATATTTCAAAGAGTCCGTGTACACAATCTTTTACAAATAATTATTAGGAAACTAAGTGCTTCTCTCAGACAAACAAAGGCTATAGATATCTCCAAAGTTTTCTATCCTATTTGGAGCTGCTAATTTCCAGATCCAGTAAGAAGTAACTACTTAATGCATTATTAGCTATTTTATACTTTTTTACTTCAATCCCGATAGTAACATCTTGCAAAAGCACAAACCATTTGATGGAGAAGAATATGGGTTATCCTTCAGAATGGTCTTCATTCTGATTCTGATAATCACTTCAGAGAAGTGATAACTCTGGACAACTCCCTGGCAAAAAGAAAATAGGATACTGCACACCTGGAGGCAAAGGGCAATGAATAGGAATAGAAATAAAGATCCAATGAAATATACAGAATGGTTGAAATTGCTGGTGAAAGTAGTGAAGTAATGGTCTAACATCTGTATTTTAAGAAACATGATGAAGATCAAAGGTAGTGAAGAAAAGGCATTGATGAATAATATACTGGCTTAAAGAAAATCTTTACAGTAAAAGCTATAGAAAGCATGATATGTTTAGATTATCAAAGAGAAAGTAGTCTCAGATGTTTTAAATTAGTATCTTCACAGATACTCTACCAACAATGATTATCTAAAAGAATTCAAGAGATGTTAGCTAGTAGAAATTAAACCCTGACAGATTCAAATTTTGTGACAACATACATATTTCTGATAGAGCACACTGGTAATTGTTGCAGCCTTCACCAAGGGAAATATAAAATTCTTTATCTTTTAGTAGCTTCAAGTCAACAAGGACGTAATCTGTTAGTGTAATCTTTTGCCCCACAGAAGTTGTTTGGCTCATTTTGCATACCATATTTTAAAGGTTCTACTAAAGTTTTCATTTTTGTTAAAAATTTAAGGATCTTGATTGTGGAATCCTATCTTATAGATGGGCTTTATTACTGCTCTTGATCTTCAAAGCCTTAAACAAATGCTTTATTTTACACATTTTGTAATTAATTGGTCTTCTCACAATATATGCAGAGATTAAGAGCTGCTGAAAGAACATCCCCAGTAATATTTAAGTAAACTGATGACCAATTTACTTTTTATAATTAAGTGATAGGAAGGTAAGGGTGAAATTTTTACCCTAGCAATCTCTGGAAAGAGCTGGGGTTGCAATGCAAAGTTAGTTGTAAATATTTGTTGAGTTAAGTTAGTAAGAGTGAAATAGAGTCAAGATTTGGTTTCTGTCTGAGTTTTCAGATGAGAGTTCATCTCCAGGTACTGCAGAATATCAAATATATCTGACTCCATCTCAGTGGTCAAGCACAGGAAAAGTGAACGCCAGCATTCTTCCAGACCCTGCCCTGCAAAAACCCTGCATTTATTTTATTTTTTAATCTGTCAAAACAACTACCAAGTTTGAAGAAAAATTGACTTTGCTACACAAGTAAAGATTTCACATAATTCTTAGTGTCTAACTACCCAGTAGCAATTTTGTTTAACCTACACAACCCGAAGTAGTTTGTGTGTAGAAGACAAGCAAATATTTAATTCCCACAGCAAATGAGAGCAAGAAAGGGTCATGCGTTACCAGGGACTGTTGTCTTAAGCATGATAGAGATGGTAAAGAGCTTCCTCACTAGAAGCTGGGGTGCTGAGCTCCGCAACTAGCTCTTTAACTTCTGGTTGAATAGACTCTAGGACACATTAGCAAATACAATTTGTACTGGGAAGTGTAAGTTTAATTTGATTCTGGTTTAAAGCAAAGTGATTGCATATAAGCTCATAGTATTATGTGACCCATGAATAAATATTAAAGAACTAGTTATGCAGAAAGTTCAATTGCAGGTTTAGAGCTTTTGGATTGTCTAACTGAAACTGGGCTTACTGCATGCAGAACACTCCTGATAAAGCATGCACAAATGTCTTGGTATGCCTCTTACACAGAAGAAATATAAAATGTGTGCTTTTTGCTATCAATTATTCAAAACCTAAATGAAATATTACACAGGAAATAAAACAGCCTTTCTCATTTGCAGTTGCTGGATATGAAAAGTAGAGACAAATGACCAGAAAATTACTTTAGTTGACCTCAGATTGTCAAATTCATAAGCCTAACTGAACGAAAATCCTGCTCTGCAGTCTAGGCACAGACTCTGAACTTCAGAGTACCTGGCAGGTGAGCTGCCAAAGGTCTGTCTGGCTTCTGGGCTAAATGAAAGAAACCTATGGGCTTCCTCATCCTTTTGCCAATTGGCAATAGTTCCTAAAGAGATGTTCTCTCAATCTGGAATTGCAACAACACAGGATATCTTAAACCCACAAACCAGCTCCTCACAAAAATTCACACCATGACTGTTCTTGCTGGATAAGGCAAGTAGCCAGTATGTACTGCTGACCTTTGAAGGTTTCTTCATATATTGGGAGCGTATAGTTGTCCAGGGAAGCAATTGTAACACACATATGGATAGCAACAGTCAGAAGCTCAAATCTGTTCTTTGCACTGTAAGCATCTAACATGTTAATGTGCCTTGGAATTATAGTAACCTCATAACCCTTTTTTCATGTACTATGAATTATGAAAAAAAAACCCCACCATTATTCCAGAAGCTGAAATTCAATAGATTTCACTTTTTATTTATGAGGCGTTTTCAAACCTGATAATTTCACAAACATCGGCAAGTTTGACTGATAGTTACCTGAAAGAAAAGTGACTGACTAGTAGTATAAACTGGAGAGCAATTAGGGAGGACTGGCAGATGGTAACTGAGCACAGGACTGGCAGCGGAAAACCGCAAAGCAGACAGCAGTGCTTACAGCGATGACAGATTGCCTGACTGGAAAAAAGCCTGAATGCTCTTGTGTTGTTTTCCCCAGTGTTTTAACGGTGGACACAAAAGTTCAAATTTAGCTTTACATCCATCAGACCTTTTGGAGAAATAATCTAAATTGAACACAATGCGTACAGTATCTTTATATATGCTTTTTTGTCAGATATTTTGACAGAATTTTGACAGCTCCTTTCCCTTATGACTCGGATGCTTAACAGAAGTCTGCAATGACACACAGATTACAACCCTACTGCAGGTAGCTCTAAAAATAAGAAACAAATTACAATACATAAAGGAAATTAATACATAAACAAAGAATTTTCTAAGAAAATTTCATATTCCCCAAAAGTGTAATTCATTGATAAGAATTATATTTTGTTCACCAGCTGGCCTCATTTGACCACTTTATCTAGATAACCTTAAGTAAGACCTAGACTCCATCCAAGTTTCCCCAGTTTTTGAGATGTAAGTTCATCCATAGTGTCTATGTATGGACTGAAGAAAGAGACTCCAAGACTTCTCATAGTTAGGTCCCCTTTGCCCAGTTGACTTTATTAGCATTACAGTACTTTTCAACGTTTCTCATTTGAATAGGAAAATGTTAGTTACACTGTTAATGATTCTTCTGTTTCTTTTAAACTAAATCAATTCATGCTCTCTTTAATTTTATGCATTCTTGTGTGATGAAAGCCTCAAAATGACCTTTGCTCTTTCCAAAACCAAGTGAAAAATAGCAGCAGTTCACGTAGTTCCATGAGTATTGGGCTAAGAAATCTGTCAGCCATCACATTTGATTTCTCAGTATCAAAATTCAGGGGATATCAGGTGGTCTTTAGCGCTGATCTTAAAAAATATCTTTACATTCCATCTACAGGTGCAATTTCACTCTCCAAAGACTGTAATCTAATGATGTTATTGTTTTTAATTTCTCATTTCTATTGAATAACTAATTTACAAAACTTTCCTACAAATTTCCTTGGCTAAACATTAGATACATCAACTCATGGCTGCTTCTTGAGCATGTTTTGCTCCCTCCTTCCTATAATATATGATTTTACCTGTGATACTGTAATTTTAGTATTGTTTTGATGCTAAAGATCCTTGAATTAGAATACAAATGTCTCAGTTGTTTCTCTCTGTCTTTCTTAAATAACTTGCCAGTAAGAAACAGACATTCACTAACTATATCACCTTTGTAATTGTTACTGTCATCAATATCACAACTCTTTGCTGTCCATTATGCTTGTTTATGCCACTTTAGCCAATGCTGTATCTTTTCTAAGTGGATACATCCTTCCCTATAAACTAAAATAAAGTATGAATGCAAGAGAGAAAATTAAATATTACTTTTAAATTATTGATGGATAGCTACCGCAGTAATGAGTTTATAAATTATACTTATTGTTTATTAGATGCATTTCTAATGGTTTTCATTTAGCACATCACTTGTGGCATGTTTAAATTTTTCAATTAAATTAAGCTAATTCAAATAAAATTTCTGTAAACATGAAGATTAGGAATTTGAAATCTGGTTTCTGTTAATAGTTTATGATATTTGTTCATGGTTCACAATTTCTGTCATAAATCAACCGTGCAAAACTCTTTCAGAAGAAAACCAGGGAAAAGTTGTTGAAAGCTATCAGTAAGAAAAGTTGGTATTATTTTTCCAGTACTCTCCAGGTTGGAAAAAAGAATACCCTGAATTATTGCAAAAATGTATTTTGCTACCCTATTCATAAAATTAATTTTATGAGCAAATTACAATTCTATGAAATAGGAGAATCAGAAAAGTATGACCTCTCAATTAGTTCAGTTTGAATTTTTATTCATATATTATATTTAAACAGCAACCTACATGAGCAAGACACATTCCTGGCCTACTTATATGTTTACATGTAAATGCATGCTAAATGGTTTTGTAAAGGCACAAAAATTCATCCGTTATATCTATAAATTCTGTAGACATCTAGCATTTCATGTCGATGTGGTTTTTCTTCTTCATTTTCTGTCTGTTAACAAATCCTACATTTTAAAGAAAAGCTTTAAAACATCCAAGAAATTTATGTTTGAAAGAAGAAATATATTTAAGTCAATGTTAGCCCTGAGTCTGCATCATGTCTTTGACAACTGTCATCCCCAAAAAATATTGCCAAATATTTTGTTGCCAAATAATTCCTGTTTAGTGTAAATGCACAAAACATTGTACATGTGGGAAGCTCCGTATCTCAGTTTTAACTTATTTTTTCTCTGAGAAGAAAGATATTACACACCTATATTGCTGTTGTAACCATATGCTTAAAATGAAATGCCTCACCTTAATTAGAAACAGAGAGGAACAGGATGATAAAACATAACCCTAGTAGCATTATAATCTAGTATTATAGATTGTATATATAGTACTATAGATTTTCATTCTGAATTTTACTAACATGCTGTTGATCATCTTTGCAACAAAATAACATATGGAAAAACTACAAAGGAAATGAATGGAAATAACTAGGTATGATCAATGATAAAAATTATAGCTACTGGGAACAGCTGTAGTATGGACCATGCTAAGAAAGAAAGAGACATTATGTTTACCTTTAGGGTGATTAGTAGAGAGGTAGCAAATCCATCAAAAGCAGAAAGATCAATTTGTTGACTGTTTGGCAAGAAAGAAATACCCTTCCTCAGTCCCAGTTTGGGTTGGTTTAAGCCTTTCCTCCCCACACTAGCTTTTCTGTAGCTTCCAGGCAATTCAAGGTATAAATTAAATCATTCAATGTAACCTGTAGTGAAATTTCATATCAGATATGTAACAGGCTGACTCCTCATCTCTGTGAAGAAGGTAAAAACTAGTACATTTCAATTTTATTAAATGTCACATTGCACTTTGGAGGGCTTGGTGCCTTCCCTATGCTTCATTTTTTTACTTTCATATTAGTTTTGTTTGCACACTAATATAGTTTTCTTTTTGGCAGATAAACTGCCAACATTATGTTTAGTACTTTCTTTTCACTGTTTAATCCCTTGCTGGACAAGTGTTTGGCATTTGGGAAATAGACACAGAAGCTTCAAATCTTAATAAAAGTTTCAGATTAACAATACCACGATAACAATAGAATATTAACAAACACATTGTTAGAACACACCAAAGTTGTACTCCTATTGTGTGTTTCTTCTCCTACTGAAGTGTTTTTCTCTTGTTTTGTTTTTCCAGGATGCTGGCATGTAATATTTCCCTTTCCTCATTCTCCTGCATTCATTTCCATTTCTTAAATTAAAGATGCAGTTGTGTGGTGTAACTCTGGCACTCAGAAGGTTTTATAAGGCCATCTTCATTCAACTGCAGATTGGCAGGAGCTGATAGGGCAATATGGGGAAATGCTACAAAATTTTTGCCCTACTCTGCCTTAAAAAGCTTCTGGTCAGGGACTTCCTGAGCAGATAAACCTTGAGTTCATCTGACCACTTTGTGTGCCCAAAAGTATACACCAACATCACCCTACATTTCTGTCATGGTTTAACCCCAGTCAGCAACTAAGCCCCACACAGCCGCTCACTCACTCTCCCCTGATGGGATGGGGAAGAGAATCAGAAGAGTAAAAGTGAGGAAACTCCTGGGTTGAGATAAAGACAGTTTAATAGGCAAAGCAAAAGCCGCGCACGCAAGCAAAGCACAACCAGGAATTCATTCACTACTTCCATGGGCAGGCAGGTGTTCAGCCATCTCCAGGAAAGCAGGGCTCCATCATGTGTAATGGTTACTTGGGAAGACAAGCGCCATCACTCCAAACGTCCTCCCTTCCTTCTTCTTTCCCCAGCTTTATGTGCTGAGCATGACGTCATATTGTATGGAATATCCCTTGGGTCAGTTGGGGTCAGCTGTCCTGGCTGTGTCCCCTCGCAGCTTCCTGTGCACCCAGCAGAGCATAGGAAGCTGAAAAAGTCCTTGACTAGTGTAAGCGCTACTTAGCAACAACGAAAACATCTCCACATTATCAACACTGTTTTCAGCATAAATCCAAAACGTAGCCCCACACTAGCTACTATGAAGAAAAAATTAACTCTATCCCAGCTGAAACCAGGACAATTTCCTTTACTGTGGTGGGATAAACCCTACACAGCCAGGTTCTCTTTCATCTGGACAAATGTGTAAATAGACTTTATGATGTATCAAAAGACTGAAATGGGATGAGTTTATTAGATATTCCCCCCCGTCTTATCTATAGACTTTGAACTACAGTTGCTTTGAGTTTCTGTAACTTGTTTTGATTAGGAAAAAAGAGTATCATACTTTAACCTTTTTCTATAAGCTCAAAAAATCTTCTGGAAGGTCACTGATTTATAGGCATTTGTGGAGAATAACTGATGAGAGAGATAGAGTGGAGATGATGAGAGAAGCCTAAGTCATGCCTAAGAGTCATAGAAGATAAGCAGAATGTCACTGCAGTCCTCAAGAAGCATGGTAAAGGACCAAGTATTTTACCAAAAGGAGAATCCCTCTTGAAATTTCTTATATAATTTTGTGAAAGGATATTTAAATTATTTTTAAAATAAGTAACTGACCTTTTGCAGTTATTCCTTTTCTGGTCAATGTGGGAATATCTTATCACTCAACCCATCCCTTCACACTTGCAAAGAAATAATAGTCTTGCAATGTATGTCTTCAGAGTAATAAGGTTTATTGCACAGTGGAGAGCAACAAGTTTTTATAAACAGAAACATACTTCTTTTGGAATAGCTAATGCTATTTCCATAATCATTCTGCACTGAACATGATCCCCACATTTAATTAATATTCCTTTTTCATACTGGCCACCTTCGTGTAAGAGCAGAACAGCTTTCACTACTGGGAAATCACTGAATTTCCAGAGGAAACACGCTGCGCTCTTAACTCTGTAAATATGCATAAATTTTCCTCACAAAGTTTACTCAGGTCATAAAAGAAAATGAGTAAACCAGGTGCTAATGGCTTCCAGAGTCACTACATGGTTATACACAAAATAAAAATCTTTGGTTTCTTTTAATGTGATCTCACATGTTTATTACAGTCAAATGAATCTGGATTTTTATAGTATTTAACTATTTGTCAAACCTTTCAAATACACTGTCAGTCTAATCTCTCTGTAACTACGTTCAGAGGTAAAAATATAATTAGAGTAAAATCAAACTTCATAGTTTTTAAAGTTGCCACTAATTGTAAACAATATAACAGCTTTGCCCATTAAATGTTATAACTATGTTACAAACAGAAGCAAACTCGTAATTTTTCTCATGTATATTTCCAGCAAAATTTTCAAGCTGATATAATGTAATATGCTTTTCAGCAATGATTAGGGATTCACATTGCTGAGACTTCTTTGCAAACAGGGAGTGCAGAAACAGAAGTATTTATTTTCTAATCAAATCTTCTCCCACTATCTGAGTTATGGTAGCTGACCACACATTTTCTCTCAGTGTGCCATAATTGTGAAGCAGAGCACATTAAGCTTAAGCTGCAAATATGTTTTGTTCTTAAGTGTAACAGAGCCAGCAGAAACTGCATTGTCTGATTTATAAAGAGAAAATAAACAAATAAAATTTTACAGATCGCCTAAGCAACAACTGAAGTCTATAACTACTTTGAAAGTATAAATAGGAAAAAAAAATATGTGTGTGTGTGTATATATATATATATACACACACAAAAAAACCAGTGATTTAGAGAGAAGCAGCAGCAGCTTGGAGGGAACTCAGAAAAGAAGAGGGAGTTATTAGGAGAAGCTTACTTGCCTGCAGAGCTATTATTTTCCACCACAGTGGTGGTCGAAATCTTATTGTCTGAATCATTTTAAACTAGTTTGCAAAAGTCACTATAAAATGCACAAACATACTGGCAGGAAGATTGACTGACCACATAATAAGTCTTTTCTATCTCTACATTTTCATTTCTAAGAATATCACAGTCAATTGGAATTGCACTGGAAAATCTAAGAAAGACTGCTGATAAGGAAAATATCAGACTGAAGCCTCATATACAAATTTTAAGGCATCAGTGTTAGAATACAATAAAAAATTTAGATACCTTCCATTTATGAGACAAATTTTGTGCTTGCTTAAAATATATGGGGAGGGGGTGTGATTTAATCATTCTAAGTTTTCCACTAGAATTAGAAACTTCCCAAATAATAACAGTCAAAAATTCTCATATCTGTCCCTGAGGAATTTTGCAGTTCCCTCAACATTCAAGTCAGAAACAGAGGTAAATATTGAAATAATATTAAGAAGGAGCAGACAGTCTAAGTTTTCCAACCTTCTGTGTGTTTGTCAGTTCTGGGCAGCACCACAGGCTCTCCTCTGGATTTAGTGGTGGGTCTGCTTAAGCCGGTGCCATTTATTGCACATTGGCAGCAGCTTGCGTGCAAAACATGGACTTGCCTACAGGCTGTACTTGGAGCCCTGAATGGACCACTCCGGTGAAAGGAGAAGGTTGTTCATGTTGTGCAGTGATCAGGAATGCTGGATCATGGAACACTACTGAGGAAATTGGAGGATCTGACATGATAACTGAGGGAATGAACACAAAAGCTTTCCAGGGCACAGCACGTGAACCAATGCAGAAACCAACAGAGGGTCAGCAGTGGCAGAACTCACACTGAAACCTGAGGAACCCTCCAGCAATTCTTAAACTGTGATACAAGTATCACTTGTGGCATATGAACTATGGTAAAATTTAAAGTTTGAAGTAAGAAGCTGTATGAATAAAAATTATAAAGATGTTAGTTGCTTGCAAGCTGTGATTCAGTAGCTATTACAGCTGGAGAGCTGTTGGAAAGGTGGAGGCTTTGTGAAATATTTGTGGAGGCAGAGGATGAATTCCCATCTCTTATGTACTGGCACCAGAGAAACCCACTGCGTAGGCACCTTAGAACTGGGATTGTGTATAGATTTCATTTTATCTCAATGTTTAATAATTCTATGCTTAAGAGATAAGAGTTACTATTGATGGGATAAGAGCATGTACGACATTTTATTTTTCAGGCATTATTATACAAAGATTTATATTGAGAAACTAGAGTCACAGTGAAGACTTTGGATAGCACCTATATCATTGAATGAGACAACAAAATAGTGTTGCTGTTGTGTTTTCTTGGCATGCAGTCTTGTTGCACATTTTTATGCCTTACAATATATATCCAAAGAATAAACATATTTTTGGCTACTTCTGATAAATATTCAATTTGCAGCCCAAGTAAGAACATCTGCTTCAAAAATATTTTGGATGTAATTTTCATTTTAATAAGCCAATGTTTAAGGGTTTCATAATATCTGTATTTTGCTCTTCCTTCAGCACTTTTCTCTTTAGCAGGAATGCTTCAGTACTAGAAAATTCCAAGCAAAAGTAGGGATACAAATTAAAAACAAGATCTTCCATTCCATATTTACATAAAAGAAGCACTTCCCAGAAGCCTGAAATCTAGAAAATGCATTGGGGTTTATCTTCTACATCAACTGGAAGTGAGTACATAAATATCTTGTGGTGTGAAAAGCAAACTGTGATGTTTAAAATGAGTTTACTGTTGATCACACCTTATATCAACACAAGACATGCTTCTGAACAATTCACAGATGATGAGGACATTTTCAACATGAATGACAATCCAAAAACTTTAGCATATCAGTCATAAAATTAATGTCTGTAAAGTACAGACTTACATGAGAATCCTTAAAAATATTTACCAAACCTCCTTAAACTTCACAAAACGGGCAAGTAAAAGCTGGAGCAAATCCTTAACATGCTTCTAGGTTTGGAATGTCATATTCCAAAGCAGAGAGAAACTGACCCTGTATTTATTTAATAAGGTAAACAGGAACATCTTAGGAGGTTTCCAGCACTGTTTTTTATGCTTTCTATTCTTTCTGTGCAGAGGGAAAAGTGGTACCTCCTATTTTTAATCCATGTTCCAAGTATATTTAGGCACTACACCATGGAAGCACCCTTGGGGAAGGAGTTTGGTCTGAGAACACTGCTTTGAGGTATGTGAAGGGAGAAATAAGATAAGAAGTGGCAGTACTGACTGACTGGAGCAAACAGTTTCACTTTGAAAAGGGAGTGGAAGATTCCCCATCACTTCAAGTTTTCAGTTCAAAATGTACTTCCTTTTGCAAAGATATGTTTTTCTAGTGGCAAAGTTCTATGGTCTGTTCTTCAAGTTTTATTATTTTAAATTGTAAGTTGGTTTTTTCTTGTTGGTTTTTGGTTTTTTTGGGGTTTTTTGTTTTTGTTTTTTTTTTTTTTAAGAAATCACAGATAATAATAGATACTAAAGAAAAGCATTTCAGCTCAGAAGCATGGTGAGTAGTTATGGGAACTCTGTATAATCTATTAAAGGTATCTCAAACTTACAAGAAAATTGTACACATTTAGCTCAGCTAGGCAATGTAGATATAAAGAGTTATAGACTATGAGAAGTTAAGAAGCATTGAGGAGTTGATGCAAAGTCAACTAAGATAAACAGGAAACTTTTGAATCATTCAATGTGCTATGTACTGGCAGAAAAACCTGTAGAAGGCCATCCTACAAAGATGGATGCATGCACTCAGAGTTGAAGGAAATAGATGAAAATGACTGAGGTGGCTTGTTGTTATGCCTCTTTCTCACCGTCCATGCATAGCTCCATAGAGGCGATAATAACAACAGCACCCAGATATGAACACAAGAGCAGCGAGGTCACCATTTCGGTGCAGCCAGCCTTGATCAGTGTGCCTTGTGGATAAATGCGAATGTAAGGTCTCAGGCAATTGTGTCAAAGTCTTACTTAGCCTTTGGTGGAATAGCAATAGGTATTCCAGCCAGGAAAAATATGTTCTTCCATCTATCAGGCCATATATTTCTAGCCAGTGGCAGGGACATCATGAAATAATGAGGAGGGTAGCTCTGGTATACCATGACATCCAATATCAAAATCCAGATCATTAAAGTCTGCTGCAACCCTGGCACAACCAGAAAAGCTCCTGGATGGTAATATATCCTGATATGGCAAAAAGAGCGTGACAAAATCAAAAGCAATTGAATTACAAGTTACTGCTTCATAACTGTGAAGTCCCCACTGATGGCTACATGCCTGCAATCTGTCAGGCTGCCCCACTCAGCGACAGAGAGGATTTTAGTTTAACTACTTTCATGCTTCTAGCTTACATACTGTTATGCTTTTTAATCACTTACTACAGCCAGAAGTTCATACTTTAGCCATGGATCTCATACTTTTTTGAGTGCTTTGCAGAGAAATATTCAATTTTATTCTGACGTTGTTTATTGCTCCCCCTAAAAATGAATTATTCACCATTACTGTGGAAACCCTGATTTGATAGAACTGTTGCAACCATGTAGCCCTGTAATACAGTATTCCTATTGCTAGCAGCAAACTACAGCTTTGTGCTAAATTTGCAAGTCTTCAGGACTGAGGCTAGCCAGGCTTGCTCTACGTAACTCCTAAGCTGCCTGCAACTTTGTTTTACTCAGCTTAGTTGTGACAGCAGTTTCTCTAATTAACCTATGGTTAATTTGTTTTCCTTTTGTTTATCTTTGTGTGGTACAAGCAATGTTTTATACTGATTGCACTCTCACAAACGAGCAGGCAGTTATTCTATGTAGAATGAGATGTTTATGCCTCTAACATAATGATGCATTGTGGAGAAATATAGGGCTGGCGCTAGAGAAGAGACAGCAGGATGCAGGGTAGAGGAGTGCAGACATTGGAATGGACACAAGCTTGACACTAGACTCCACACCTATGGACATGGTTAATCAAAGAAATGCAGACCTGGAGTTGGGCACAGCTAGTTTTAGGGGTACTAAAGAGAGCAAAGAAATAGTATCTTCCACACTTAAAAGGCACTGTATATAGCAAATTCAGATGTAGGGTGGAGCTGCAGATCAATGAAGAATGAGGAAAAGTGTAAAAGCATATTAGAAAATGTCTAAATATGACCCCAAGTGGACCCTAGAGGGAGGGAGAATATGCCATCAACATGCACATCATGTTCCTCCTGGTGAAGGACTCCAGTTGCTCATGGTAACACCCCGCCCCGACCTCCACCACAAGAGTGAAACCACCAACCATACAATGCAGAGCAGCAGGGAGAGTGTGGGCATAAAACCAGGAAAAGGGGAAGAAACTAAGAAGCATGTAAGCTGTATTGTTATTTCTTTTTCCATAGCAATTAAATCTGCACTAATAATGATTACACTCTTCAGATTTCAGTTATGCTAACAGTAAATTCTTGACTTTACTTATCTATAAGGTATGCTTCTACTTTGCCCATAAAGAAGATTTTGAGCATAATACTTAATACTGTATTGCCTCAGGGTAATTCAAATGAGCCACTGATCATGGGTCTTAATCATGTTACGCAGAAGTAAAAGCAGTTGTTCCAAATTACTTTTTTGTATGACTCTACAATCTGTTGCCTATTATGATCTAGTCTAGTTTTGGGAAGCAGCTTGTCAATGCAGATACTTTTTCTCCCAGAGATGCTGTGTATCCACAGGATGACAAAACACTCTGACAGGATTGGAAGAGGAATGAAAGAAACACCAAGGGAAAGCAACAAGGAGGTTAGGCTATTTTTACTCAGGATTTCTGGAGAATTAGAACTTAGGGGATAGAGGAAACAAACAGATGTTGGGAGAATAGAAGTGGTTTTGGCAAAGATACAGTGTCCAAGGAAAAAAAAAACAAAACAAACCCTAGGAGGTTTGAAAGCAAAACCTTTTAGTATAAAGTAGGGCAAAGCTTTCAGCCAATCAGGAGGAGTTCTAGGAAGATATGTGTGGAGTGGTGAACTCTATGTCTAGAGCCTGGGCTTGTAGTGGTGCATACTTTTTAATTACTTGCACCTCCCCACCACACTTTAGTCAGTGTCACTTAGCACTCTCACAAACGAGCAGGCATTGTTCAGGGAACAGCAAAGAAAAACCACTATTCCCAGGAAGTAGAATGGAAGAGGCCACCCTATTTGGAGGAAGGTGGGGAGAGAAAAGAGGGGTTGAGGCATGTGATGGCAGGCTGTGACATGTCCCCTCTGGACAAAGAAGCAGCTTAGACTTAGGTCCTTTTTGTGTACTAGTCTAGATGCAGCCTGACATGCAAGCTGAGACTCCTAAGGGGGAAAAGAAAAAGATTTTGGTTTGCATTGGGTGCCTCAGAAGGGTGGATGCTATAATGGGATGCACAGAATAACCTACTATTTAAACAGGTACCTGAGAAGACTGCTATACAGCTGTGGCTTGCAGAAAGTTAAATTTGAGAGAGGTGACACAGTGAACAGGAGTAGATACTGTCTGTTCCATGATACAAAATTTGTTTAGGTGTCCAAAGGAAGTCAGAGTTATCGCAGATGGCCTTTTTCAAGGAGAATAGATCACATCATACCAGCACAATTGAATTTGCAGCAGCGTAACTTGGAACTGTATGTACCAAAACCCTGAATTTAATTCTTTCTGTGAGTGATTTTCACAGAGCATAATATTCATGTACTCTGAAAACCACAATGCAGTTTCAAAAGAATTAGATGTCAGTTTGATATACTGTAATGAGAACACTGAAAATCTGTCAGGACCTTTCTAATATGAGTGATCATAGCTGATGAAGTGCAGAAAAATACTTAAACTACTATTACTTTTTCAAAAATGATAATTTTGAAAAAAAATTAAAAAACAATGTTGAGTCTATAAATCAAGCCTCATGATTTCCTTAGACTTTATTTTTCATTAGAATCTGTATTTCTTAGGCAATGCCCATTTTATTTTCTCACAGCCTTTTCAGGTGATCCCAAATCTGTTAGATTAATACTTATTTGCAAAACAATTTTAACATATCATCTTAAGAATAAACAGACAAAATAAAAATTCCTGAAAGGCAACATTGTATGTCAAGTTATGAGTGGTGATGGTGATTTTTATCTCACTAATATCACTAATGATGTCATCTCATGAATCTTTTTTTAGGTAATAAGATGAAAGCTACAGTCTCATACTGCAGCAGGTGAGGAGGCAGGGGATTTTGTTTTGAAGGGAAGTTACACGTGTTAGAGTCCCAGGTTGGAGGAATCCTATAGGTTTTCATCCTACAGAAAATGTTGTTCACTTATTTTCTTTTTTTAAATCAAGATAAAAAAATCAGGCTGAAAAAAACCACTAAAAACATTTATGTGGTACAATTATGTTTGCATTTGCTTTGGACTTTAAAATACTTCAAGTATCAAAACAAGGAACTGTATGGAATTTTTAATTTTTCCATTCTCACTTTGAGATACAATTCTTATTGCAGAATTAAAGACTTGAAAATGTCAGAAATATAGCCATCTGCTAAAGCTGACAGGGAATCTTTCATGGAACCAAAATATGTTTTTAAACAAAAGAAAAAAATCCTGTGGAAAAGGCTGATTTTAACTTATAGTCGAGATTTCATTTGTTTCTAAATCATAAAACTCCAAAACCTTCTGCCTTGACAACACCTATTTTTAAGCTGCAAACTAGAATGTTATTTGTCATAATGAAAGTGCAAACAAGATCTACTTCAGACATATCTGCAAAGAGACTGGTCTATTAAATAGACTGAGATCGTGAATATAGTAGACATATATAGAAATGCACAACATCATGTGTGTCAGTCTCACCATGTAAAGTTTTGAACAGAGCTTAAAAATAGTTGACCACCACAGAAGAGTTCTGCTGCTTTTTTAATTCTCCCACACAATCAATACACTGGTAGAATAAGAGGTCCTGGATGAAACTCCTCCACAAAACCAACCCTTGAAGTGTCAAACAGGGCAGGCATGTGCAAGGTCAAGAGTGGTGGAAAGTATTGAGAGAGACAGTCAGAGGTGATTTGACATGAAAATTCAAGTACAAGCTCCAAAAGTCTAGTGATACATGTTCAGTGGTCTGGAGGATTTAGCAGATTAGGGAGCTATAGCACGTTGACCCTGCTGGTTTGCTTCTGGTTCCAGAGTTATTTCTGCCTCCCTTAGAGTGGTGATGTTTTCCTGGAGCATCATGGCACTGGGGTGAGGAGCTTATAGTCTTCTTGAGACCATTGTCATCTTAAATAATTTATAGCAAATCCAGGAGCTAGAGTCAGGTTTAGAATGAGCAAATTACAAATGGTATATCTTTGTGTTCATGTAATTGTGATAATATTCAACCCAGAGTAAACACATTTACTGTAAAATAGGTTTCATATTGGGCCCCTTGTTTGTATTCTTTCCTCCTATTTTATTCTGCTTTTCTTCAAAATATTGTCAAAACATGCTTTAATTTTTATGAACAACATTGCCCTCAGAAAACAATGTTTTGGTGTAAAAGTACATAAAAAGATTTTCAGATGCAGACTTAGATTTTCTACTTGGTTTTGCTTACCATTGTGTAATATTCAAAATAACATAACATAATATAATATACTACAATATAATATGATACAGTACAGTACAATATCCATTATCCTATTAGTGGTACTGACTGCAAAAAGATTTTGCACATCAGAGTGTACAAAAAGAATTTTTGACATCAGAGGCACAATTTCAGATTAAAATAATGTATAAAATTCCTCTTTTATTAATTTCATTCTCTGCAGTTTAATGAAAAATGTAATAATTCCTAATTTAAAACCCAAGGTTTAATTTCTATTTGTGAAATTGAAAATCAAAGTGTTGGTGAAGACATATTTCATAGAATTCATGTGGGATTTCCAGACACTGAAATGAGCTTCTCTTTTGTACTAGCAATTGAAACAGCTGCATGTATAATTAGTATAATTATATTGGTCTAAATTTTAGTACATCTGATGGCCACATTGTCATTTCAGAAATTAAATTCTATGCAAACATGAGACAATTTCTATTACAATAACTGGAGAAAGCTCACTGTAGATCAACAGCATAGGAATACAAAATAAAGTCAAAATGAAACACTATGAGTCTAAATATGTTCATAGGATACTAATCTGAAACCACAACTAAAGCAAATTAATATCAGATCCCCATTCTTATTGAAACTAACTTCCAGATTAATTTGTTGAGTGCATAACAAATGCCAATAATATCAATAACACTTTCACCTCTCAGAAAGCCTTTGTATGAATGAAGAACACCCTGCAACAGAGATCAGTTACACTGTGCTTCCTGTCTGGGCCTTATCTCAAAATTTAAGCTGTTTAATTATGCATATCTGTACATCATTCTTGCAGTTTGAAGTGGATGACATGCTTCAAAAAGCTGACTTTCCCTTATATATNTGAGCTTTGTAAAGTATTCTGAATATTTCATAGAAAGATCAGCTTAATGCTTGATACATATCAGTACATAAATATGATACTCTATAAACTGTCAGTGAAAAATTGACATTCCCAAATGGCCATTATTAGGTTCAACTGTTGTCCCATGTACTATTTCATTATTGTTGAAGATAACATTTTATGAGAAATAGGAAGGAGAAATTCAGGTAGAATTCTTTATAATTAAGCGTTCTGTTTTGCTGAGCAGACATAAAGAGAATTAATATATTTTTAAAACATTTGAAGAAAACAATTCAATTAATCTGTATCAATGATGGCCAGAAATACAAGACAGACTTCTCGGTCTTTG
Source organism: Sula dactylatra (assembly GCA_013389905.1). Classification (NCBI taxonomy): domain Eukaryota; kingdom Metazoa; phylum Chordata; class Aves; order Suliformes; family Sulidae; genus Sula; species Sula dactylatra. Next base: position 24,687 of record WEKW01020411.1, read on the forward strand.
CAGTCAAATCCAATGGCAGTCCAGAGGACAAGTAATACGAAATGACATTGAAATAATAGGAACAACATCTCAAACGAAAAGTCAGACATCCCAGGCATGAGTGTAGTTAATTATTCTTTTGTTCTTTAGGAACAAAAGACTACTGTGTTGGCAGATCATGCAATATTTGTTTGATGCACCTTTCGTATGGAAGCTGGAAATACAGATTCAAGTCTGACATTTGTAATCATGATCAATGTGACAAAATACAAAAAAAGAAGTTAAACAAATATTGATTCATTATGAATGGCACAACAGGGTTTTTTATTTCATTTGGAATACAATATTTAAAATTGGATTAAGATTTTTTTAATATATTTTATTACAAATATATTTCTGTCATCATTTTTTCAAAGCTTTCCTAAACCCAAGTTGTTCTCATATGGGGTTCTCAGGTGTTTATTTCTTACTGAAGTATGAACTTAGTCAGATTTGTATGCATATATCACTAAAATTCAGAAAGTTGGATTAAATAATTAATTATTTGAGGACACATTCTATTTCCTTTCTTCACCTTTACTTGTTCCACCATTGTCCAGCAAAAGTTTCTTTTAGAACTAGCTGAGAAAAAGCTGGTCCCAAATGCTCTTTGTTACAGAATCCCATAATTTGTATATAAGATTTATACCATCATTAAATTGTAAAACCCAAAGATGCATGTTTAAATGCTCCAACTGACTAAAAGAGGTTGACATTAATGGCAGTTCAGTTGTGCAGCTTAATCCCCTAATCTGCTTTGGAAATCTAAATCCAAAACTCACACTGACAAAATAAATTAAGCAACAACCTACTCATCCTTTTCATTTCTTAAAACCCAGAGAAAAGCTTGAGAAAAGGGAAAATTAAAATTAAGGGTGATCTTACACTTGACGCTTAACAGAACAGAGGCCAGACTGAGCAGCATGCTGCTGGGCACTGCAGCATGTTACTTCCCTGGAGCACAACAGCAGCAAACCCAAGTTACCTGACTGGAGTGACAGAAAGCAACTGGGGTCTAGGGGGGAGCGTTGCCCTTGTTCCCCTACAAGCTTACAGTGCAAGTGGAAATCACACATACACAGTCAGATAGTTGGGCTTTTTAAAAAAAATCTAAGCCTTCAAAGTCTATCATCTGCCATACTTGATCTCAGTTACCACTATCAATCTGTCATTAGCTTTGTTGGACTGTTTGCATGTCTAGTAAGCTTTTAAAGCATCACAGACCTAAGTAGAATAGGAAGAGATGTCAACATGTCCTAAATTATACCACAGGCTTGAGTCACCGAAATTATACCACGTTGCCTAGAACTGTTAAGCGTGTTAGTTCAGTTTTGTCAGAAACTTTTTATATGTCATTTGAAACCACTTCCTATTATGCATATCATTAAAGTTAGAATCACTGATTATTTCCAATTACTGGCCAATATATATTAGTCATGTTAATTATCTATGATTAGTAACTTTGTCACCTAAGTTGTGTGTCTGTAGATTAATCATCTGATGTTATTACATGTGATACAATCAAATAATAGCTGCAGTTTAAAGCTATTTCCCTTCATTAAAATTAGAGTACACATTTGTGCTTTCCTACATTTTAAATTTGACGTTCCTATTTCATGTAATCCTCAAGATACAGATGTGGATTCTGTGAAGAGTTCTTCAGTCCAAAGAGTTTGTTTTTTCCAACATTGCTAGGGTAATGTGGCTCTAATTCTGACATCACAGCAAACCTTTCTGGCAGAGTCAAGAAAGTTGCTTAGGCAACATCTCTTCCTTGCTGTTAGGGCATCTAATGCAACTTATTTAATTCTGGAAGACTCTTTGGAATAAAATTATATATTGAATGTATTTGTTTGTCTGAAACACAGTATAATAAAAATGTAGGCAGTGCTGCTAGACTTAACTTTTAAGTAATTCGTAATGAAATTATAAATGATAGACCTGTGCAGGTCCATTCATTCAGTGAATTTATGTGTGGTCTCAGCAAAGCAGATTTCTTAACATCATGCTATGATGATGCTATGAATATTCATTCATTTATTCATTCAATTCTGAATATCGCATCCTAAGGAGAAAAAAAAGCTGTTCAGAAAGTGGCACTGCTTCTTCTCTGGAACTGCCTCACTTGTGTACAAATAGCTCTTCTGTATGATAAAAAGTAGATCGCATAGGGCATGTATGTAAGTAAGCATAAGAAAGTAAAGTAGAAATGTTCACAGTAGAGACACAGGGGTTTTGTATAACATTCTGCTGATATGAATCTTTGGAATTGGTGTTGAAGCCTGAATATTTGTTACATCCATATCCACTGAGCTTCACTAGACTGCAAAAGTAGCACTGAACCTGTTCTGTGTGTATTATATAAATATGCAGTAGACAAAACCTGATGTGCAACAAAGTGATTTATCACCTAAGTTATAGATCACTGGAATGTATTACTGAAATGTGCACAAGAACCATAATGGTTTCCTAATTTCTTTAACATGTCCTGTAAGTTAAGAGATAATGAAGGAAAGATATATCAATGAGATGCAGAAGAAACATTTCAACAAGGTACAGATAAATAATAGAAGTCACAGTACTGTTTCCTAGGTGGCTATGCTCTGTAATGAGCCTTTCTTAAGCAGTTCTTTTTATTTCATCAAAACCCATCAATCTCAGTGACTCTTCACCTCTTCCAGTGAAAAATTCAAACTTACTGTCTTCACCTTTGAAATACTGGACAGGTATTCCACGCTACTTTCATCTTTTTCCTAATTCATTTTCTGTTGTATTTTTTTCATTAACACCTTTTTATACTTTGGGTAGGTATTCTTTTACTCTTATTCATAACTGTTTCTTAATAAGTCAAAAAATGTCTTACAGGTTGACCTCTTGTATATCACAGAAAACTACTTATCAAGCAGCTACCTCTATGTTATATCCAATCAGTTGCTCTTAACATATGACTATTCCCCCCATTCTTATTCAAAACCCTCTTCAACATCATCTCATTCCATCATGTAGTTCTCACTCCCAGCCTAACTCCATTAAAACTATGTATGTTTGCGGCAGGAAGGGATGTGCAGGTAAAAATTGGTCTTCATATTTTTATTTGCATTGGTGAACACCAGCAATCATGAGATGTTGAATCAATGAGCACCTTCCCACTATTCTTTATCTAATATTGTACAGTATGAACACATACCTTGACTAAGGTGTCTTATTTTTAATATCTCAAATTGAAAGTATATGAAGCGGACAAATTTTCAATTATTTCCCGTATCTATCAATTCTCTGGGCTCTGAATGAAAAATCATACAGCATGACACTTAAAAGACTGATAACTTCACTTTCTGATGGTGCCTGAACAGCAGAATTTAAAAAAAAAAAAAAAAGATGCCAAGCTGAAGCTAAAAGGAATAACTTATTTGCAAATCTGACATTTAATAGTAGATTTGGAACATATATGGAAATCCATTTTTGATGTAAACAAACTCAAGGGGTTTGTTTTGTTTGGTGTTGGTCATGTCCGCCCTGACCTCCCCCCCAACCACCCCAGGGA
>WEKW01020415.1:286-20884 GCA_013389905.1 Sula dactylatra
TCCCCCTCCCCAGCCGCCTTGGGCTCAACCCCAGGGCATCTATGGGAGCGCCCCCAACCCGTGGGGTGAGCATTGCCCCAGGGGCACCCCTGGGCTGGGCGCCCAACCCCTGGGACCCCCCCATCCACCCCCCACCAGGAGCTGCAGGAGGAGGGTCCCACCGCCCCCCTCCCTCCGTTAACCGAGCGGCCCCCGCGGTGCTGCCGGCACACGCCGCAGCTCCACCAGTCGCTCTATAAACGGCTCCTTCCATGCTGCGATTCCACTTGCGTGTCTTTTGCCATCTGCTGCTGTCATTAAAAAATTAAATTTCCATCTGCTTTCACACTCCCGCCAGCTTCTGGTGCTGCCACTCTCCGGGAAGCATCGCCCCCGGCTCCCTCCCCGGGACGTGGCCGATCCCGCGGGGCCACGAGGACCGGCTGCAGGCGACGCCGAGTTCATTTTTCCAGTGCCATTTGCAACTGGCTTCTTCAATCCAGGCAGAAAGGTGAGGGCTGGGGAGGTGTGTACCCTGCTTTCGGCCCCCCCATCCAGCACAGGGTTGGCTTCGGGGGGGTTTTGGGGAGGGGACGGCCCACCCACTGCTCTGCTGATGCAGCCTGAGGGAGGAGATGGGTGCCAAACCAGGGGGTGCGGAGCCCCGGGGGGGCTTTATTCACCGGGGAGTAGCTGTGCGGTGCCACCCCCTCCCCGGCATTTTTAGGAAAAGAGAAAAAAACCAGTCACTGGTGTCCAAACCCACCCGTGTGGTGGGTGCTTCGCGTGTCCCCAGGGAGGTCCTGGGGTGCTGGATCTGGCCAATTCACATCCCCGTGGCTGTGGCTCCATCCCAGTGGAGCTGGGAGAGATCCTGCCGGGTCGGCGTTCCCCCCATGGTCCCTGAGCTCAGCACTGGCTGCACGGCAGCGGCCCCCCCACCCGCCGGGCCTCACGGGACAGCGTGGTCCCCGTGGGTGTGGGTGGCGTGACGATGATGGAGGGCACATGGAGGTGCTTCTCGCCTGGGGATGCCGCCGGGGTCCTGTCGCTACCGTTCCCGCTGCTCACACACGTCTTCAAGCCTGCAGAAATAGGGGGGACCAAGGAGGGGGAGAAGATAAGGCATGGGGCTGCGGCGTCCCCCACCTCCCTGCCCTCCCTCATGTCCAGCTCAACCCCTTACGAGCCACTAGAGAATCCACAGCCGCCTGCAGCAGCCAGGTGCAGCCTCACACCTCCTCCCCACCCTGGATTTTGGAGTGTTCNAGCAGAACGCTTTAATCTGCTTTTTTAATCAGGAGAAAAGCCCTGCGCAGCCCAGGCAGCAGCCAGGGAGGTTTCAGCTCTTCCCAAGCAGGAAAATGCCCGGAGGGGACAGACACTGATATTTTTAATCTCTTTTTAATTAAGGATAAAGCCCTGCCTTACATAAGGGAGCTGGAAGAGGGGGGATCTTTTATTTTATTGCAGACACTAAGCATGTCGGCAGGGTTTGGAGGAGTAGGAGGATAGTTTGGGCTCTGCCCTGGCTTTGGGGCAGGACAGGGACTCCCTGGCTGCCTCAGTTTCCCCTCTTCAGCCACCCCACATTGGGCTGGGGGGGGGTGTCTGTGAGACTCCCAGTCCCTCAGACCCCACATCACCAGCACCCCCGACACGGGGAGGGAGCAGACGGGCGCAGAGCTCAGTTTTGGGGGACACATTCAAAGCCATGCCCATCGCAGCCAGCATCTCACATAGGATTTGTGCTTGGGAAAAGCCAGGGAAGAAGCAGCTGTGTGTCTCGGAGAGGCATGCTCGTTAGCTCCCACCCCGAACGACTCCAAGGATGATTAATATGAGCTGCTCAGGGGTCAGCGCTGGGGTACAGAGCTAATGGGAGATGCAATATCCAGCCTTTGCCCTGCTCACCCGATGCAGCGAGGCCAGGAGCATTAAAAGCTCCTGCTTTCCTCTCTCAGCAGACAGCACTGCCGCCATCCCCAGCCTAACTCCATTAAGAAAATTAAAGTTTGGGAGAAAGCAGAAGGATAGAAAGCTCCTAGGTTGGAATATCCCTGGGGGGAGCAGAGCAATGTGGGATGCTTGGGGCCAGTTCGGAGGCTGGGAGCCAGGGTACCCAAGCATCCCATCTGTACCCTGAGCATCCCATCCCATCTTTCCCACCTGATTTCTTGAGGGATGCTGTCAGCCCAAGGATGCTCAGAGCAAAGAATGCAGGAACAACAAGCGCAGGACCGGACCCTTCTATTTTTTATAGGGTAGAGAATGAGGAAAGCAGCTCTGGGGTGACACAGAAGCAACGGGTCGCCCGTGGGACTTGCTTAAATGCCACCAGGGTGCCAAACCACACCAGTCCTGCCCCCAGCAGAAATACCTAAAGCTCTTCCATGTACAACCGTTCCCCAGCTGCCTTCACAGAGCAGGAGAAACCCCAACATCCCCCCAAACCTACCTTTCAGGCAGGATAACTTGAGCCCCATGTTTTCATCCTCTTAGCAGGACCCAGCTCTCCAGCCCCGCTGCCGGTCCTCGCCGCTGGCGCTGCAAAAGAGAAGCGAGAGTTGTGGGAAGCGATGCCGGGAGGAAGGAGAGCGAACTTGATTACTTGCTAAAAGCACGCACCTATGCATACATATATATCTATAGGAGCACTAGGCATAACAGGAAGCACAGCTGCTCAGTAGCAAAAACCGCTAGTGATGTCACGGTGTTTTAGTGACTCAATCTCGGCCACTGAGTTTCAGGAGGAACTTTTTGGGAGGGCAGAGAAGGAGCCTGTGGCCAGGCGGGGAGTCCCATCCCAGCTTCTCCGCTCCCAGGCTCAGCGCTGCAAACATTTGCAGGAGAGAAGGTCGCGAGCAGGAGGAATCAGGTTGTTATTTATGAAGGCAAACGGTGTTTTCAGAGAAAACCCTGAGCCCACGCGCAGGAAATAGAGGGATGCTCGGCTGCAGCATCGCACCCGGGGCTGCCTCCCTCGGGGCCGAACCAGAGCAGCCGGTGGCAGTCGGGGATGCGCTGCCAGGAAGCGCGTGGTCCTGCTCTGTTTGGGCAGCCCTGATACCCCAAGAGTTGTTGGGTGGATGATTCCCATTGCGGGACATTGCCTTTTTTTTTTTTTTTAAGATGCTGAAAATTATTCTGGGTAGAAATCCCTTTGCTGGGAAATCTGCATCTGTCCTGCCCACAGCTGCTGGGAAAAGCTTATTGGGATCAGGGTCAGTGACTCACTTTGGCTCTTCCAAGCTCCAGGGCCCACATTGATCCAAGCAAATCCTCCACTCCCTCTCCTGACCTCCGCCATGGCTTTACTTTGCCTTTCCAAGCAGCCCTGAAGTGGCCCAGCAGCAGCTGGCAAGGGGAAGCGGGAACTTGCCATTGCTGGTTTTAATTCTGCATTTTTTTTTTTTATCAGCTCCCCACAGGCACCCAGAGTCGTGACACCTCCGCGGCCAGGGAGCTGTGCCAGGGCTAGGAGCAGAGGCCCCCCTGGGACCCCCACTTTGCAGCTATCGTTACAGCCGCCTAAATATCAAGAAACCTGATTTGAGGTGAGTTCTCTGGTTTTTGGCACCTGCTGGTGGCTCACATCACCAGCCACCCAGGGCCAGAGGAGGGTTGTGCAGGGGAGACCCAGCCCCACGGCGCAGGGAGGGTGTCCTCTGGGACCAGACCCTGTCACCAAACCCTTGCAGGACACAGCAGCCCCCTCCCCACTGCAGCTTGGTCTTAGCCCCGTGTCCTCACTGTGGCCAAACACCAGCACTGCTTGCTCCCACTGCTGGGAGAGAAATCCCCCCCCCCATCGGCATTTTCAGCAGGATTTCTGGTGGTGGGTGCTAGGGCTTCAACTTTGCTCCCATGCCGGCACCAGGCCAAGAAGCATTTGCATTCCCAACGAATTCACGCTCCAAAAACCCCCAGACACTCATCGCAAGCGTCACTAGAGCGGCGGCCCGTGCTGCCCAGGCGGCCGAGGCGGGATGCTCAGCCAGCGTGCGGGGCTAGGGGTGTGCTGGGAAGGGGGAAGTGGGGCCAAAGCTGGCCGCGGTGCTCTGAGGAGGTGACACTTACCCGGTTCCGGGAGCCAGAGGCACGATGCCTGCCGTTGCATCCCACCTCCCCACCATGCCTGGCTGCTCTTGGATGCAGGAGGGGGGCGTGGGGCTGGGTGGGGGTTTCCCACTCAGGACCAGCCGTGCCCTGGGAGGGCAGGAGGAGGTTGCAGCGAGACGGCTTGGATTTTTGCAAGGTTGGTTTTTAACCTGGTTAATCAGGTTAGTGAAGTCCCGGCTCCTCCCATCCATCCCCCGCTCCAGCCCCATCTAAGCCCAGCAAAGCCCTTGGGTGATGAGGAAATGCTGCTTTACTCTCACCCTGCTGCACAATCCAGCCCAGTGCTCAGAGGGACAGGAGCAGGAGTGCCCTCGCCTGCAGCTGAAGCCAGTGGACCACCGAGCATCCCTACACACTGTTGAATGGGCTACCAAGTGCCTAGAAAGGCAAGTACTGGTTTGGTATGGGCATACCACACCCAGCTCTGGCAGGACCCATCAGCACCCCTGAGGTCCTAACATCTAGAGAGCAGCCTCTGGGAGCATCTTCACCTTCTCCAGCTTCCAGAAAAGGTCTTTTCCCCCCGTCCCGCCTGACCTGCCAGCCCAAAAACCAGCCCAGCAGCCAGAACAGCACCAGGCAGAGGGTTTCTCGCCACCCCCAGGATGAGAGCTCCGGGTCGGGTGCCACCCTGCTGTGAGGATGCCTGGGCGAAGGCTCTGCCTCCTGAGCAGCCGCCTTTCCCTGCATTAAACGCAGCCAGAGCCTTTTTCATGCTCACCTCCTCCACAATTAGGAGGCAAGGCCCCGAGACGGCTCCTTTTCAGACAGAGCTGAAAAGCAGCGGTTCACATCCAGGGCGCCAGCGTGCGGGGAATGCCGGCTGCACATTAAACAACCCGTGGCTGCAGGCAGGAACGAAGGGAAAGCTTTGAACTTTGCCTGGAGATCAGAGCAAGCTGATCCCAGGAGCTTGGGAGGTCTCCAGTGAGATCAGAGCCCCACACATGAGACCAAGCCCTGCTGGGGTGGGCATGAAGGGGAACAGGGAGGGGAAACAGGTGGTTTTGCTCCAGTTTCTGCCAGCCTGGTCCTGCTGTGCTTGGTGAAAATCACAAATATAGAAAGGGCTGATCTCCTCCCCCATCTGGCTCCTCCAATTTCTCAAATAAGTGAGTTATTGCAAAGTTTCAAACTCAAGAGCCAGGCAGGCAGCACGGGGGAAAGGCCACCACCTCGGCTGCAGGCACCGGTCCTGGACGAACGGGTCAGAGCAATCCGCAGCTCCAGTTCTGCCCCAGAAAAACAGACAAATGAACTGGCTCATGTGGTTTTTTTGCCTATTCAGCTGCAGACTGCAAGAGCTGGAGGACAACCTCTGAGCCAGAGCCTGGCAAGCCCAGTCTTTCCAGATCTAAATCCCAGTCTCAGCACAACACAGCACGCCCCGGGGCTGGGGAGCCCTCACCGGCAGCCCTGACACTGCAGCACAAATCCAGTCTAAGCTGCAGAAATCCCCTCTCCACATTTGATGCTTCACTCCGAAACTACCTGTTTGCTGCTGTTGGGTGAGAACAGCCAGCCCCAAAACCCAGAGGGCTGGAATTAGCCTTGCCTGGAGCAGCAGCTGTTGCTAAAACCATGAGCAACCAAGAGAGCAATGGCTTGCTGCAGCAGGGAGGTAAACATAAACATCAGCCTGCTAAAATAACTGTGGTTAGCTCTGCGGGCTGCAGCACTGCTCCAGCTGGTGTGGTGACACCGGATAGGCACGAACACAGCATTGCACACCCCTTCCTCTCCTCCCCAAGGGCTCGAAGCAAAGACACCCTTGGGCAAGCTCACAGGGTGAGGGCTGGCCACCTCAGGGTGGCTGGGTATGGCCTGGGGACCCTCCACTGGAGAAAGCCCCTGGATGACCAGGGGGAGGCACAGATCTGGGTCCTGAACACGGGAGCAGCCCCGTGGGCCAGACATCCCCTTTCCACAGGCACCGTGAGACCCTCAAGCACCCTGCCTGTGCTCCAGGTCCCTCTCAGGAGCTCTTATGACCCGTGGCAGGGCCGGGGCTGTGACATGCCGAGCATCACGTCAGGACAACTGGCCAAACCCCACCAAGAGCCAGCAGGCCGGGGGAAAGGAGAGGGTGGGCTCATAAATCTTCCTTGGTGGGTCAGTACGGAGCTGACTGACCTCTCCAGGTGAAGACTTGTCTCTCCAGCCCAGGAAACTACCCTGGGCGATCCTCTGGTGTGGCTGGTGACCAGTTTCCAGTTCTGGCCGTGGCCCTTCGGCAGCCGGGCTGCTCCTCTCCCCAGGCTCCGTGCTCCCCAACCCACCAGCCCCATCCTGCCTGGGTGCAGAGGAGGGTGGAAGGGGCTGAAGCACCGACGAGGGGGTGAGGACGGAGGGCAACCTCCTAACTTCGCTGGAAGGGGAAGGGCCGGGTGAGCTCACGGCTTCCCAGATGCCAGAGGAACCACAGAGAGAGGGATGTGTTTTGCAAACACCGGCCACAAGAAAAGCTTCAGCTTGAGAGTCTGGCAGAGCAGAGCCTGGAGAGCCCACCGCGGAGCTGCTCTGCTGGCTCCCTTCGAATGGGCTGCTCCTGCAAACACCAGCTGGGCTTGTTTTAGAAAGGAGGGCTGAGAAGCAGCTTTCTGGGTCACAGAGTCCCAGGATCTGCTAACGCAGCCAACACGTCACTCTGGCTCCGTGCTAACGGAGCAACGAGGCTGCCTGTTCCCCCCTTTCTGCCCCACGTCTCTTCTGGCCCAAGTAGGGGAAAGAGCTGGTCCCAGCCTGGCTCAGAAATTGCCCTAGGAAGGGGTCTGCAGGGCTGTTGCATGGGACTTGCTGAAGCTGGAGGTGGCAACAAGGTGCTGGGAGGGGGAAAAAAAACCCCCTCCCGGAGCCCCGTGCCGGGGGGAGGCTCGCAGCCATCCGGGGCAGGCCAGCAGAACCCGGAGGGGATGCCAGGTGTGGGAAGGGAGGAAGATGTCACGAGGAAGCAACTGAAGATGCAGGCTCTGGGGAAACTGGAGCAGCTCCAGCATTCCCCAAGCACAGGCTCTTGGCAGGACCAGCAGACCGAAAAACCGGCAGGAACCGTGCAGGCAGAAAACACCCCCGAAGAAAAAAAATCCACTGGGCCGTGGCAGCAGCCCTCACGAGCAAGCCAGGAGCTGCTGTGGCAGGGGATAAGGAAGCAAAGTGGAAAGCGAGCACGTACCTGAAGCACAAAACCAGAGCGTGCTGGGCTCTCCTGCCAGACCTGCATCCAGAGCAAGCCGCCTCCCTGTCGGGCATGGATTCAGCGGGTGGCTGGGAGGCCGTGGCTGGGAATTGGCTTAGGGACCTGGCCACGGCTGCCGCGCTCCTCGGCTCACTGAGCTCCAGGTTAATCTTGCTTCAGCTTTCCCTTTTATCCCCTGGTACAACCACGATACATTTTTTCAATTAGGTCCATATCTTTTAAGCTCTGGAGCACATTTCTAGGAAGGGCTGCATTGTTTCTCGTGGCCCTTGTGGGCTGATGCTGCGCAGACCAGGACATCCCTGGCACCAGTCCTGCCCGCATCCAGCTAAAGTGCTGCCGCGCTGCAGCCAGTGCGGCGCTGCCTGGAAGCACTCAAGGAGTTACCCGTTGCCCCCCAGTCCACCTACCGGGTATTTTTAAGAGCACCGTTCCCTGTCTGCCTCATCTCAGCTCCGGCAGATTGCAAAGTGCCAAGCTCACCGCGCAGGAGCACGGATCGCTTTCACCTTTCGCGCGGTCCCATTTATTGGAAACCCCGGCCAGCAACCTGCCTCTGTCCTCTCCAAATCCGCATCTGCCGCCTTTCACAGGGCGACGGCTGAAAAACCAAAGGAAAACATGCAGCTAGGGTGTACTTTTGGATGAGAAGGCTGGGTGAAAATGTGGTCTAAAAGCGACAGTAAAAAAAATAAAAATCAATAAAGTCCTCAGCGGATACTTTGGCACAGCGAAATCGCTGCCTGCTGCGGGAGGGCTGGTTGCAGGGTGATGGGTAAAGCAAATGAGGGGTTTGCAGTGCAGGAGCACGATGTGTTGAGATGTTTAACTCTAGTTGGGAGTAACGGAGCCCGGGCAGGATGGGAAGGAAGCAGCTTGCCCAGCCCGCTCTGCCTGAACCCGATCAGCTCACTACAGTTCCTACAGGCAAGGGTGGGTGACCCAGCTCCGCTCCAGGAGCTGAATTAAAACACAACCTAGAAGCGCAGCTCACAAATGCACGCTGAGCGCATTTCCCCTTGAGGCCATTTTCCAAGCTGCAGTCAACCGCAAGTCCACCCCACTAACAGCCTCCTCCATTAGCATTCGCGTGCTCTTTCCGTATCAGTAATGCCCTCCACCAGAGCATCTTGAGACGTTTTACAAATAGCAGCAGCAGCAGAGTGCAGCGATTAGGCCTCCAGCCAGGGAGCAGAGAGACCCGGGTTTGCTTCCTGCATCTGTCACTGTCACCTCGCCTCGGCATGCATCTCTGCCACTTAGATAAGAAATTCTTGGAGGCAGGGGGCTGCCCCTCGCGGTGCGGCTCCGCAGCACCATGCGGAGCGGGGCTGGGCTCTGCACAGCTCTCTGCCTCTGGCTCCAGCTGCGCCGGGCAAAGAGGTTGTGGCTCCTGTCCTTTCAGCTGAACTGCTCGTCTGCTTCCCGCACCCACGTCAGCTCTAATGAGCTGAAACAGGTTACGCGGTAGGTCTTTGCTCGTTTTCATGCTGACATAGGCTAGGAAACATCCCAAGAGCTGCTCAGCTGGCAGATGGGAGGGAGGAAGGGGGAAGATCTCCAGCAGCTGAACTCCACTTGCTGAAAGAAAAGAACCCCAAAGCCCTCATATACACACAGAGCAGTGAGCTCAGAGAGAACACGGCACCGGTACGTTCCCCGGGAACGGGTATCTCGCTTGCGTGTGTGAGCAGCTGATCGAAGACACCCCTTGGCTCTCGCCACCCGTCTGCTCTTCCCACTCATGATGCCGCACGAGCCAGGAGCAGCAGGGACCATTCCCGCTCGGCATCTCACCCCAACCAGCCACCGATTCCCCGAGTGATTTGAAGGCAGTCTCATTTCTTGGTGAAAATAATGCCTATGGGCCCCCCAGACTCTCTGCTCCCTTCTGGGTTTCTCAAGCTGAATCTATACGTGGAGTTTTTGACCAGAGCTGGAAGTGCCCTGGGCCATCAGCTGGTGGCACACCGGGGAACACGGGCCTCGTGGCTGGCTGGGTCTCAGGTCACTCTGATCCTTAACTTCAAACTGAACGGGTGCTTGAAGCGACGAGTGCTCAAGGCTCTTCCTTCTCCCCCTTGTGACTAAAGGATTCAAGATGAGCACTCCGCATGGATCCAGCAAGGAGTAGTGTGCATCCTCCCACCCAGGAACCCAAGCACTTTTGTACCGGTATTTTCAGATACTTGCGGGGTGTGTTTATTACTGTTTTGAAATATTAGGGTTGAGAGTGAAAAAAAGAATCCCCCATGGTAATAGTTTTGCATTTCCAAGTGCCTGAGGTCCCATGGATGAGGCAGAGAGCTGGGGGTTAAACATCTGGGCAGGCACAAATGCGACAACGCCAAATCTGGGTGAATATTGGGGGGGGGGGGCAGGGGAAGAGGAATAAATAACCTTGCACGTGATTAATGGCTAACAAAACAAGAAAAGAATAAGACACCCATGGCCAATGCTGTCTTCCCAGCTATCATGAGGGCTCCAGCAACGGAGCTGCAGTCACCTTCCCCAAGATTTCCTCCCCAGAAGTTTGAAAAGGAGTTACCTTGAATGCCTCCGATGAATCCAGCTGATCCACCAGCCCAGAAACCAGCATTTGCTCCTGCAGGTAGGTTTGGTACATCAGCAGGAAAGGGGAACACAGCCTTCGCTGAGCCTGGCAGCTTCCTCATTCTTTCACAAGAGCCACCATGGCTGCGGGCTGCCTCGCCTTTATGAAATTGCTGCCTTTTGTCCAGCCTTCAATGCAAATAGGACAGGTGAGATAAGATCTGAGCACCACAGTGCTTGTCCTTTTTGCTTAAAGCCAGCCTGGGTTTCTACTGATGGCAAAACACTCAGGACCTCATTTAAAAGCAAACAGAAGATAAAAAAACCAGGGAAAGACAAAGCATTAAAAGCTGCTCCCCTTCCTGCAACATGTCTCAACGGTTAGTCACAGGGAGCGTTTCCATCAGGTTACAGACTGATGATACACATTTTGCTTTGTCTTACAAGGGTGAGGGGGGAATACGTGCAAGGAGAGATTAGGCTGTATTAACATATGTACGATCAAAGCCTGATTATGACATCTAGTTACAAAGAATAAGAAATGCATTTCCTGTGGCTCAGGAGACATACCAGCTTATATGGCAGCGTTGGCTGACAATCTCACCTAACGAACGCAACATGTTGTGCTAAGATAACATCTGCCTCTGGAACAATAGGTTAGATTTCATGAGGTGTTTGTACGAAGTAAGGCAACAGTCCTCTTCCTGCAGCATGTGCACGATTTGCAGAGTCTACTCGGAACATACATTGCCAGAGCATTGCCATTTCCAGGATATCTTTTCATACAGCCATGGATATGTAGGAAAACAGCCGCTGGAATGTGTTTATCTCACTGCTTGTGAGCTAGATACATGTTTTCATCGAACAAGTGAATACATTTTCCCTTCCTGCAAGTGTATCTGATTCATGCTTAGGAAAGACGATTGACTTAAGTGCCAACCCCTTTTGCAACGCCCATCACACCTTGCTACCGCAGAGCAGGGAGCCAAACCGAACCATTGGGTTCAAAGTGTCATCTCCTCCTTGGACAGGGAGCTGAACCTCACACCTTGCCTCGTGGCTTTGGGGAATCTGAACTGCGGGGAACTCCACAGCAGGACCCAACTGGTGGCAGCCTGGTTCTATTCACTACTTCAGAAGGGGATTTTAGCCTTATCCCATCTCTCACTAAGACTGAGAGGAAAACTTGTGCTTACTGAAATAGAAGCAGAGGTAGACCAAGAGGTTTTGACAATCCCACCCCTTATGTCTTAAAGTAAGAACACTAAGGAAAATGCAGGAACTTGGGAGGGAGGCCAATCATTTGGTGGACATTTGGATCTTGCAAAAGCATTTTTGGGTAGGAAGAGAAGGAAATCTAGAGAAACCATTGCAGGTTGAAGCTTTGTTTAACTACAGTTTGACAAACAACCATGAGTAGTAAGGCAATACAACTTACGAAGAAACGTACTAGTCTGATAATAAAGCTTCACTGTCCTGTAAACTTATTCTTAGAAATGAACATTAATTGGAAAGACAGACAGAAGCTGAGCTAGACTGTATCTAGGCTCCTTGATTCAAGGTACTCAGATTGCTTGCCTTCAACTTGGAGGGACACATTTTAGACCTACTTAAATGGACAGCATATGAACCAGTTGAAAATGAGACCTGATATAAAACCCAAAAAGACTGCATAAAATTAATAAGGTATTTCACTCTCCTCCTTTTGTGGACTCAAACCATTTTAGAACCATCATTCAAACTCATTAGCACGCTTCCAGTCCCTCATGCAAATCATTACATGGATATTTGTTTTTACCTTGGATTTAACATTTTCAAGCAACAACTGTGGTCGCGTGCCCACGGAGACCAGGAATCACCGCAGCATTTGGGAACACTGCTTTAACACACTCTCTGTAGCTGTGTCATGCTAAACCACTGCATAACAGGCGACACAGGAGCACGGTACATCGTCCTCAGCAGTTCGCATTTTACTGTGCTGACAGAATAACATTTCCAAACCAGGCCAAAAGAAACCGTTAACCTTACATTTTATGTATTTGCCCTTAAAATGCCTCATCTGAGGACAAGACTGATTTTTGTGAAAGGTATTTCCATAAATCGTTAAAAAGTAATCTCTCTAAAGATTAGAAAAGCTTAGACAAAAATCTGTAATATGAACAAGTAGGGACAAGCAGAAGTAGTTCTGGTTTCGAAGGAACAGCAACATTCACTACAACCGGGACGGCGTCCACGAGGACAGCTGTAACTGACAGTTTGCAGTTCTTCCAAGGAATCTCACAAAAAAAGATTCAACGGCTTATGGACACATCACTCTCTGCAATGTGACATGCCACTCCTTTTTAATCAGTCGGGTCTCCACACAAGGTACTGAATGTTATTCTATTTACATTCAAAAATAGTATTTTTTCCTCTCTTCAGTACATAGCGGGAATGCCCGTAAATTAGTCAGCAGAAAGCCCTCTAACACAGGTGGAGGACAGCTTTGTTGATTTCTGGGTTTGTCCAGTCGTTCCGGATATCATCCAGGTGATTATCAAAATCTACAAGCGTCTCGTAGGACTTGCTGTCCAAGAGAGATGCAGCAATTCTCTGAGCTTCGGCCCAATCTTCACAAAAATCACTAGGATGTAAAATAACCAGGAATTAAAAGTAATCACAAAGAAAATCACCACCACCTCCCCTACTCGCAGTTAAGCCACACTCTCCGCAGCATGGTCACGGTGGTCATACTGCTGCCTGGCTGCAGAAGCCGGCTGTTCTCTCTCACTACAGCAAAGAACTTTAAAAGCTTTAAAGTTTAAGAACTTTAAAGAACTTTAAAGCTTTAAAAGCACTGTCAGCCACGCCACTGCCCTTACACTGCCACTCACCGTAACAAAGGCTTTGTTCTTCACCAGGCAACCTGTTTTTTCCTTCCTACCCAAACACAAATAAACTCTGAAGTTTACTCACACGTGCGGGTCCTTGCACCTCCACTTGTTCTCATGAAGCTCGTACACGTGAATGGCAGGCTCGACACACTCCATTGTAAACTTGGTGTTATCAACCTGTTGTGCAACAGAAAAACATCACCTTAGTCTCCTCCTCAAGATCCCAAGTAAAGAGGTAAAAAAAAAAAAGTCACTTTTTACAAACAGGGCACCTGACACTAACTTATCCACTGTTCTCCCCTCAAATGAGCCAAATTTTACACATTTAAACTGCCAGCATCCTTTGTTGCTGCAACAAGGAGGCAAAGCATCGTTTGCTTAGTATAAGACAAGAGTTTAAGTGACAGAAGGGGGTCTGAAGTCATGAATACACTGCTCAAGCAGTGAAAACAAATTTTGAAATCAAGTGAATCAAGTGAAATCAAACTCTTCGCTCAAGCCTTGCAAGCAGAGAAGGCCTCCACTTCCTTTGAGTCGGCAGAGAGCTAACCGCAGCCTTTCTGTAGACTTAGTAAGACCTTTGCTGGCTACAGGTCATTGCATAACTTCCCCAGAGCATTTGGAGGGAAAGAGAAAATTCGTTACTTCACTATTAAAGGATCTGGAGAATGGCATTTAAATGGCTAGTCCAACACCATGGTCATAATATTAACAATACAGAAGGGGGGACACACACACAAAAAGTAATTTACCATTATGAGCGCTGTATCGTTAAAGCCCTCTGCAATTCTGGAGGCCACCTTTTCCGCAACCTGATTTGGACTGCAGCAGAAGGTAAAAGTAACTGTGTTATCTGAACCATGACATTTCAGCTGAAACCAGCAGGAAATATGCTTAAGGAGATGTGAAAATCACACTACGTGCTTACAAACAGGAACAAGATATCAAGCTGATGCTACACTTGATTGAAGTCAGAAGGCCAAGAAAACCCCAGCTCCTCTCTCCAGCACACTATCTGGATCTTAGCTATGCTTCAACAACAGGTTTTTGAGCGGCAAAATGCTGCAGACTTCATGTGGAATCAACATTTTGTGGCCTCCTACCTTCTTCCACCAGCCCAAAGACCACAGCCACCTTTGCCCTGGCAGGCATTTGAAAAAGAAACCAAGGTTCCTCCCCAGTCTGCATTTGAACCCACTCACTCTCCAGCTTCTCTACCAAAACCAGATTATCTTTTAAAGGAAAACCTTTACCATGTTTTAAAGATTACAATCTCTACATGGTGCCAGTTATCTTCAGAAATGCAATCGGAGTTTAAAGAAAAACAAACAAGCTGCAATATTCTTTCAAACCTCAAAGAGAACAGACAAACTGTATCTCCTCCTTAAAAAGGTCTCCAGCAGATATATTTCCCTTGAAAGGAAAGGGCAAATAATGCCCTTATCCTTGTTAGATACCTTAGTGGTCACAAGTATTTCTTAAAAAACATACCTGAGACTGAAGGATATACATTAACAAAATAACTGGGACACAGCATAACACTTCAAACAAGCTGTTCGTATTTATTTTAAGAATAACATACTCTCATCAGTCCCAGTACTGGATTTGTCTAACAGATACAGGGAAAATATTTGATACACATTTCTGTAACTATATCGTGACTCCACAGGAATGCCCCCTTATTGCTTACCGAGTAATTTGAGCTAGCTAGCAGGGGAAAAAAATGACTAATCCTGGGGAAAATAAGCAAAAAGAAGATATGTCTGCTTGACTGACATCATCTTCCATTTCAAGCGTGTCCCTTTACCACGTAAGAAAATACTTCAATAAAACTCGGAGACAATTAAGTAGTTTAAGAAATGACCTAATTCTTGCTAAAGACTTTCCAAAAGATACTCAGAGTCATTCGAGTTTACAAGATACGTACCGCACAAGCAAACATGCCTGCAAATTTTGGCTATTTCCCTGACAACTGTAATTAAACTGGTTGGCAGTCATTCAAATACTGGCCTTTTATAGTATCTACTAAAGAGGAGTGATTCTGGAAAGACTGGGGTTTCTGCACCTGAACAAAGGGCACATCCACCAGCCCCACAAAGACAATGTGAAACCAGATGACAGTTGTCAAAGTTAATCAACACGCACGATTTATGTCGCTGATTTTTGTTGGCAGAGTACAAAGTACAACATAAAAGAGCAAACAGAAGGAAATATTGCACCAACACACCTGGCATCTTTCACGCGTTCATTTGCCTGGTAATATCCAGCTATCACGTAGCTATTCTCTTTGCACCAAGAGTCAATCTGAAAAAGTAATTGGAACAATTAAGCTCAGAAAAAAAAAAAGAAAAAGCCCTACAGAACTAAGGAAATCCCATGTCTGTCCTGCAAATGAAACTGCAGTTGAGGCATTACAATACCTTTGCCAATTGCTTCTTTAAATATATACATATTTATACGTATTTACATGCGCACTCACACACAGTTTGGCTAATTTAATTAGCACAGAGAAACCGAACTGAACATTTGGAGAACGCTGGAAAACACTAACCAAACAGAGCAAAAGAGCAAGAAGTTCTCAGTCAAAGCCTGGCCTAAACTCGAATGACAGGACTTGTAAAGAGTTTCAGCAATGCTGCCCAGAAAAGGAGTCTAGGTCTTACCTATTGCCGTTTGCGGCTATTTTCTTTATGTTCATTTGACAGAGAGACGTTAGAAAGCGTTCCCCACGTGGATGTGTGACTGTACTGTCATTTCAAAAAGAGCCTCTTGATTTTATTTCTAATCTAACATTTCTAGGCTGAAGTGGAAGCATTTTTTACCTTAATTAGCAAATAAAGCTTGATGTGAAAGGTAAATGCGAGGCAGGAAAAGTTTGTCCCGTTTACCATTTTTTCAACCTACTCTGTTACAAAAAGGCTTTTGCGATAAAATAGTTTTCTTTGAGAGTTCACCTGCACGTGTAACTAACCACTGGAGCAGCTTACCAAACAACGTGGGTGGATTCTCCACTCTTTAAAATCTTTCAGTCAAAACTGAAAAAACTTTTCTAAAAATACTCTCCAGCTCAGCCAGAAGATATGGGCTCGATGAAAGAACTGTTGGCATAAATTCCCTCATTTCTGTTACAGACATGGTCAGACCAGGCAGCTCCTCCTTAGTTAACACCTGTATGTAAATACTTAAATATATGCATTTATTTACACAACTTTCGAGTTACACAAGTCCAAAAGCTTATGTAGTTTTGGTTTTTTGCTAAGTGCAGTTTCAGCATGCTGCTGTTCTTTCTGCTTTCTGCTGGATCTGAANGCCCTGAAAGACGGAAGTGGAGAAAGCAGCTAGAATTTTCCTTTGCAGTCCCTAGAGAGCATGCATCAAAAAAAAACCTTAACAACTATATTAAAATGGAATCCAAAAATATATCTGATGCTGACCTGTCGCATCCTGTAAGTCAGATCAATCTCATTTATAGCAATAATTATAGTATTAGGCTGCATAAACAAAGCCATGCGAATAATCCCTCCTCTACAAGGGATGACATGGATTTATGTGATTTTTAGAAAAAAAAAAAAAAAGCTGTGTAGCCCTGCTATATAGCTGAGGGCCAACTGCTGTTTCAATTATGAACCTATTTTGAGGGCTTGGGACTGGCGTTTTAATTGTTAGTGGCTTGAAAGCGTGGCATTAAAGCCAGAAGACCAGACACTAAAATTAATAATAATTAAAAAAAAAAGTCCATCAATTTAAAAATTAAAAACCTTAGTTCTAAATCAGTTTTTGTTGCTTACCAAAATGGTCTTTAAAGAAAAAAAGGAAGAGCATGATTTTTAAGTTCTCAGTTTTCTAAGTGGTAATTAAAAACTGCTTCCGTTAAAAAAAAAAAAATCTTTTTGGAATTAAAGCTGTTTCCACCTGCAATTTCCAAACACTCTCTATCGTGGCACTGTCACCACAGGCAGCCTTAGCATCAATTAAGCCCCTGATATTTTTAGTCACGTCCAGTCCTGACGAGGCCAAGTCAATGGGGGACAAATTGTGTCTTGCTTCCACACAGCGCGTGTCGCCCCTGAAAAATCAAACGCGGCGTGCCCTCCGATCTGCTCCCGCAAGAGCAGCCACCAAAGGCGGGTGGCAGCAGGGTCTGGAGGAGCCCCGGGAGGAGGAAGGCTGTAACCTGCTGCCAGCTGACCCCTCGCCCAGGCGGAGGGGAGCCAGCCATGCCAGTGGAGGGGGAAGTGCTGCTTGGTGTTTTTTTGAGAAGATGTGGTTGCAAAACCACATCAATTAGCTGAGAAATTCAAAAGCACAAAAAAAACCCAAACCAAGAACAACCCAACCAAAAAACCCATGTGAAACTTAATTCGCTTTTTCTTTAATGACTCCAGTTTTGAAAGGGATTTCAAACCGACAAGGCAAAGTGCAAATTAAACACACGTGCTTCTGGTCACTCCTCCAGAGCTACAAACCTTCAAGCTCTGCTGCGTGTTTAATAATAAAACCTAGTTTTGTTCATTCCTTGTACCCAGGCTGCTGCTAAAGCACTGCTCGCGATTTTTAAACGTTACCGCACGGAAACGTCCATTTGAAAGCGTACCCTCTGTTTTCAGATTAAATCTGGAGACCATTGATCCCATTTCGTGTTCTGGGATAACTCAGAGAAGGTCAGAGAAGAGGTGGTGAAACTCATGGGGCTGGGTCTAGAAACCCTCACGCGTGTGACCAGGCCACGGGCTTGGCTGAGAATCAGCCGTAATTGAACTGGAAGAGAAACAGATCCCATCAAAACCTGCCAAAGCCTCAAAATCCTTTAGGAATGGAGGCGCTTCACTACAAGCCATTCCATTCCGTGAAACATCAAGTTTCAACCGTGCTCATCTAACTGATTTATTCCGTAGCCACGTGTTGTACTGTACGGGACAGGCGAGAGTGCCCTCCTTTTAAATGCTGCAACAATAAAATCCAGTTTTCTTAGCTACCATGCCATGTTTATTGACACCTTTGCCTTTGTTTAAACAGAAAAACTGCGAGCAAAAGGCCTTGGGCTCTTGTTAAATGCTGTGTTTTAAAGCTGCCAAGTATCACAGGAGTCATCAAATGTGACTGCAAACCACAATATGTCTTAGCACGTCCTAATTAACGTGGGAAATGCCAGGGGTTTCTGACCTTTAACTCTTTGTATCGAAACCCAAGAGCAAATACGCAAGACAGTGCCATTTCTTTGGCTCCATAACGATCTGCTTACTGTAGATGTGGTAAGATATTTCAGATGTTGCAAGAAACAGGATTTATTTCCTAGTAATGTGATCCTGTAGCAAGATCTGCACCAGAAAACTACACTGAAGGCCTAAAGCTCACTAAAATTCACTGCCACCGACCCTGAAGACAGACATCTAATCCTGATTTAAAGACAAACCCTACACATACTTTGAATATATTATACATGCTATTCTATACTTCACTAGCAACTTCCACTTACTCATTCCCAGAGAAAAAAAACAAATTACCGTCATTCAGAAAGGTAAAGTCAAGCCCTGCCTACATTAAAGCGATTGTAAACGGTATTATTACATTTTCCCAAGCAGCAACACGAGGAAAACCGTAAGCAGGAAATGATTACGCTAGCGGCACACATTTCTGTGATACTCCTACGCTGTTACATTGGTGTAAAAATATTTAAGACTGGCAAATTTTGCTCCACAGCAATATGGCAAACCTGAATGAGCAGAGCTCAGGCTCAGCCCCCCGCTCCTGTGCCTCTGGCTGTGCTTAATCATACCCAGGCTTCAGAAAGATCTCAACATCCCCACGGCGTCACCTCAGCTGGAGAAAACTGGAATTTATTTACAAATAACTATTTTTTTTATGAAGCAATCTACTAAACGGAGGGAAACATCTCAGGCAAGACGTCTGCAAGAATCAGAAACTAGCTGGTTTTTTTTACAGGTACCAAAAGGGGATGGTTTTTCTCCTGCTGATAATGACAAGTCTTTAAATGACTAGAAAAGTCCAGAGCTCAAATCACACCCAGGTCTCACTTCAGCGGTGGCCATGTCTACCGTGAAGATGCCAAAGCACTTCTTTGCCTCCCGATTTGCACCATCCCACCCCGACTCCCCATTACAATAACATCCGGACATGTTTCGCTCCCTCTGTCTTCTGGTTTTGCCAAAGGGGCTCTCCTCAAACGCCAGGCAGAGAGGAGCAGTGCCCCAGTGTTCCTGGTTTTCACGACCAGGGGAGTGAGACTGGAAAGCGCTGGCCCAACGGTCCTGATACCATTCTCACCCTGATTACATGACGACGGTGGGGAACACGGATTATCCCACAATTACTTACTGCAAGGCTCTTCCGCCCCTTGCCCACCGCTGCGGGTTATCATCACGGGGAGCGCTCGGCTGCCCCGCTGGTTTGCTATCCAACAGGGAGCTTGCAACACATCGAGTGAGATTTCAAACCCAAGCCAAACCTGCAGTATGAAAAGGCTTTGGTTTTTTTCCTATTTAGGCTAACAACTCCCATAAACGGGGAAAGTACACCAAGATGAGTTAAGAAATACATATTTCTAGGTGTCTATACACTCCTACTTGGAGACAAGCCTGCCCTGTACTGATTAGCTGATACTGCTTTGAAGTGCCCTGAAGAGAAGGCTGAGGGCAGATCTTGTCAGTGCTTACAAATATCTGAAGGGTGGGTGACAAGAGGATGGGGCCAGACTCTTTTCAGTGGTGCCCAACGACAGGACAAGGGGCAACGGGCACAAGTTGGAACACGGGAAGTTCCACCTGAACATGAGGAAAAACTCCTTCCCTGTGAGGGTGCCGGAGCAGTGGAACAGGCTGCCCAGAGAGGCTGTGCAGTCTCCTTCCCTGGAGACGTTCAAACTCCGCCTGGACACGGTGCAGTACCCCCTGCTCTGGGTGTGCCTGCTGAAGCAGAGGGGTCGGATGGGATGATCTCCAGAGGCCCCTTCCAAACCCCACCACTCTGTGATTCTGTAAAGATAAGCTGGGAAAAGCTCTTTCTGCAGTCAAACAAGGGCATTCCCCCGGGAGTTATTCGGGGATAATGATGCCAATATAAATAGCACTGCACTGAAAAAGAAACCAGACAAAACTACGTGGCTCTATAGTTTTCTGCAGCAGAAGTCTGTATGGCAGGTGGGCTTCAGGGGGGGTGGAGGAGTGTGTTTCCCACTCTGGGAACACCCCGCTCACCCCACGACTCGGCTGCTGCTAGCACAGGGCTGTCAGGGCTACACCACGCAGTGACCCCAGCGCGCCCGTACCCCCCCGCCCCGGCCCTTCCCCGCCCCAGCCGCTCTCCCGAGCCCAGCCAGGGCCTGGAGCACAGTCTCCCCCTGCTCAGCTCCTCGCCCACAGGTCCGGGGAAACGCCCGCGGCCTTACCAGGGTGAGCGCCACCTCCAGCATGGGCGCCAGGGCCAGGGTGCCGTGGAACAGCGGGATGCAGTCGACGAAGAGCGAGGGGGGCCCGGCCTGGTCGCGGCGCGGGGCACCTGAAGGCCTTTCGGCCACAAGTAGCCCGTTCACGGCGCAGTGCGGGTATTTAGCGCCGTGTAACACCATCTTACAGTAGGCCTGGGTGGTCAGCTTCATCCTGCCGCGGCGGAGCCCCGCTCCCGGTACCGGCCCCAGTGCCGCTCCCGGTGCCGCCGCCTCCCCTCAGGCAGCCCGGCCGCCAACTGTCGCTAAACGCCGCCAAGCGCCGCCGCTACTGTCGTAAAAAGCGAGGGGAGATGGTCCGCCCGCATCCCATCAGCCCCCTCAAGGAAGGAGGGTGGGGGAGCCGCTCCTTTACGGCTTCTCGTTCGCCCCGCGTATCCCAGCGTGCACCGCGCTTCCGGTCGGCGGCTCCT